>JAMKQA010011181.1:0-53611 GCA_024699735.1 Posidonia australis
CTGTAAAAATCAGCAACACCCTAGCCGTCCACCTAGGGTTTCAATGCACGTCCAAAATAGCAATATCCACACACAAACAATGCTTTTACGTGGTTCCCAAAAGATGGGTACGTCCACGAGTGTCTCTCCTTGTTTGTTTCCTAACTTCAAATGGTGGAGTACAAGAGAGGAGGAAGGAGGAAGAAGGGATGGCCGTACCTAGGGCTTGAAGAGCCTCCACACGAATTCTCCCCTTTTTGTCTTACAAAAGAGCCAACCCTAATTTGAGCATTTGGATGGCCTTATATAGTGGCTAATCATCCATGACAAAAATACCCTTACAATCATATATAAGATTCAAGACACATTCAACATACCCGATAGAGGCAATGCAACAGGCTGGAAAGTGTGGGAGTTTGGATTGAATAAGGTGGTCAGAAATGAGATGGGTGGCTAGCTGAAAAATGAGGTGGGTTGCTTTGGTTGGACCTCTCGTAGGTAGGTTGAGATGGTTTTCCGACAACCTGCCTAGCAGCCTCGTCAAAATGAGGTGGAGAGGTATGAATAGCAGGCTTGCATGTAGGAAAGACGTGGATTCAAACCTAAGCATAGTGCGATGGTAGAGATTAAAGGATGTGGATTGGATTAGGATTAAATCCAGAGAGAAGGGTATGATGGTCCACTAATATCATGGTACACTCCCAGATCCACGCTAACCAATAGGAAGACGAGAACTGGTGGTCCGTTGGATGAAAAGATCAAACAATCTTCAACAGATTTAACCAATGACCCAAGACAATGTGTTGCAAAGTCACGTGACCCAGTTGTGCATGTAAGGTGTGCTGAGTAGGTGTGTGGCATATGTGCACTAGGTTTGTGCACTTGGGCTATGTCAGGGCCTTTTGGCTAGAATCTGAGCTTGTTCCTTGAGTGATGGACCATCATAAGGGCTTGAGCTTGGAGTTTAAGATAGGTTTATCGTGCATTAGGGTTTGGAGGCTAGGTTGAAGTAGGTATCGGCTTTGGGATGAGAAAATGCCTCGTCGCCATTGGAGTGCGTTCTTCTGAAGGAGTCCACCAGCAGGTGCTGCCAACGTGGGGTGTTCCTGTAACCATGACAACGATTGGATTTCGTGCGAGGGAGCACACAAAAATCGATAAGGTCACGATGAAGGGATGAATCTGAGAAAGGACACTCGACTCGAAAACACCAAACAAAGCAAAAGGATAAGGAAAAAAGAGAGTCACCATCTAGTCTATTTGGGATCAGAAGACAAGGAAAATCGAATCCAATAAAATGCAGTAAAAATAATGAAAATGAATGTGTGTGCATGCTCCATGCCTAATAGATGCAATACATTAATCATTGCATGCCAGAGAAATTGTAAGGACTCCCAATACGCTTGGGAAAGGTGTTAGGCACTCCATACACCTAATAAATCTGTCTTTCTTGGCTAATCACTTGCTTGATTGGCAAATGCTAGTGAATGCTTACTTAGTCTAGGATGGGTGAATGCTTGATGTCATGCCAATGCGAATAAAGCATGAGGGGTGGAAAACGATGGGATCTAATGAACAACTACGTGTAGGGGAAATGATCTAAGTATGCATGAACGACTTCCTTGACCTCTCTCTACAGCCGCCTAACATCACTAGTTCTCACAACCATGGAATCCGATGGTGAGCTTCAATGAGTCTTGTGGAGGATGTTTGAGATGAAAGGATGTGAGATGAGATAGTGAGGGTTGACTGGGACGCAATGCAAGTATGAATGGAAGGTGTGGTCCTCTACCCATCGTCGACACTGAGCTTCCTAGATTTCGGAGCTTGGCCAACCATGGAGGTGGCCAGGAGCAATGGTGGACATCCAAGAATGCTCGATGAAAAGTAATGAAAGGAAATGCACGCTCAAGGAGTTGCCATTATGCTTACAAACCATTGGCCTAGAACAGGCAGTGAGGACGTCTATCGGCGACCAAAGATGCGATGGATGAGGAATGCATGATGAATCTAGATAACAACATGGCAAAATAATGACAAGGATGCTAAACAATACTTGGAGAAGTTGGACACTCTCAATGGGGGAGTGTGACCATGCTGGTGGAACCCTGCACGACTCTCCTAGGTGCGTGGAAGCACACGACGAGTCCCAATAGGGTCACGGCAAAGATGGTGAATCTGGAGAAGAAGACTGGGCTTAGAAACACCAAGGAAAGATAAGAAGAGGATAAGGAAAGGAGTCGCTAGTTCCTATGACCATGCCAGTGGAACCTTGCATGGCTCTCCTAGGTGCGTGGAGCACATGAGGAGTCTCGATACGGTCACGACGAATATGGTGAATCTAAAGAAGAAGACAGGGCTCAGAAACACCAAGGAAAGATAAGAAGAGGATAAGGAAAGGAGTCGCCACCTAGTCTTTTAATAGAAAGACGAGGAAAACCAAACACAAAGGAAAAAGCAAAAGAAACCGAGGCGAAGAAAACATATGCATGTTCCGTGCCTAATGGATGCAACACATGGCCGTTGCAGGCTAGAGAAAGGGTAAGGATTCTTGTTACGCATGGTGAAGGGGTTAGGCACCCCCATGTGCCTGAGGAACTCGATCTTTCTAGGTTTTCTTGCTTGCTAATGGTCCATTATGTGTATGCTTGCCTATTCTGAGTGCACATGCCTAATATGACTAGAAAACATGCCAAATCGAAGAAAAGAAGTGAATAAGAGAAAACAAATAATAATCCGAGGGACAAATGTAGGCATTGAAAACCCACTTTACTGTATGCCCGTGGGTGATAAGAAAAATCGTGAAAATCGAAAATACTAGGAATGCATAACGTAAATCAGCGGAAACTCGAAGAAATTTGAGAAAATCAAATTGGAGAAAATAATCCTCATTCCGGTCCATGTCGGCATTGTTAAGCCTATTAATGTACGCCCTCGGGCGATGGAAAACCAAATCAAATCAAAATCATGCAAGTCGAAAGAATTCCAGGAAACAATGAGAAAAATCAAGTTCGAAATGAGTTAGAAATGTGTGCACGATGCAAGGAAGAAGACTTGAGAAAATATGCATGAAAAAGAGGAACAAAAAGTTCAAATTGCATGTGTAAGTAAAATATGTAATTTCTAGGCGCTTTTGTGCAAAATTCACATGTTCTAAGTGAAGACTAAAATTCGGAATCTAAATCATCAAAAGTACATAGAAAAAAAAAATTTGTGTAATTTTGAAGAAATTGGGGGTCGAATGTGCAAAACTGTGCATTTTTTGTCAAAATAAGGATTCCTGGGGTTCAACATGTAATTTTGTTAGTAAAACATGTATTTAATGCATTTTTGAAGAAATTTAGGGTTAAATGTGCAAGAAAATGTTCTTAAGTTTGAAAAATAGGATGTTTAGGGACTGTTATGCAAATTACCCTAGAAAACATGCATTTGGTGAGAAATCAGTGAAATTCAAGGGCTAAAATGCAATTTATGAACACATCTGAGTATATATTTAAATTCCCAGGATCTAATTTGCAATTTAAATAGAGAAATATGCATCATAACTATTTTAATGAAGCTTAGGGTTTTAAATGCAATTTTTGAGCACATTTGAGTAAATGTTTGAATATCCAGGGTTTAATTTGCAATTTTGATAGGAAAATAAGCATTCAGAACTATTTTAGTAAAGGTTAGGGTTTATTATGCAAAATACTAGATTTAACATGTATAAAAAGTAATTTTAAGGGTTTTTTATCAAACTTTAAAGCTTGGAAAACATTAACAAAACTTTACAGGGGTCACACTGCAATTCTTCAAAGCAAATCATTATTAAAATGATTTAAAATATTATGCAGGGGCTTAAGTGCAAAAACTAAGGACCTAGATGCAAGAAAGGAAAAGGAGCAGAAGTTTTATTAAAAGAAACTTAAGAAAAGACCCGACGACCGCCGGTGACTTCATCTCGGCAGCGACGGCGGCTAGAATGCGATCCCAAGCCATCCCGAGGCCTGATCTGGCATCCAATTGATCGATGAGCAAGAGGAGTGGAAGGGAAGAGGATCTAAAGGTTCTGATGAGGCTTCCACCGCTAGAGGTGGGTGCCCACCTCCCTCGCCGTCAATACGACTCCGGTGAGGGTGCAGGGGAAGAAGGAGGTCTTGGAGGCTACGGCGTAGTGGCTCTGAGCCTCCAAGTGGCTGAGGACAAGGAGAGGAAGCTTTTCCACCATCAAGAGGCTCAAAACGCTCGTCTCTCTCAACCTCTGATCCTGTTGCAGTAATGCTTCGGCAACGGTAGTGGTGGAGGCGACTCAGGGCGCAATTCGTGGTCATGTCAGTTCAGGCGAGTCGGGGGTGCACCATGGGACGTTTCTCTAGGGTTGGAGTGTTGCGACGAGGAGCGGAGCACCAAATCAAGCTGCACAAGGGTCCTCGTCTCCAGCAACGGTGAGCGCAACTCCGGCGACGATGAGCATGACTCCGGCGAGCTACTCCCGGTGGCTTCTTCAGCAGTTACAGCAGCATCTAGAAGGGTAGAGAAGCAAGGGAAGGTCCGCCTTAGCCAAAATGGAGCTTACTAGGGCACAAATCATTCACTAGATTTGTGCCCCCACCTATGTCGCTGGAAAATCGCATCCAGCGACCCAAGAAAGCTTTATTCCGGCCAAGGCAGCCACATGGTGCTGCTGGAATCGCTTGAGGAAGAAAGATGAGGACATGGCGAATCAAATTTGGAAGAAATTAAGCTCTGAGGGGTGCTTACCTGATCAAGCAAGGGTGATGACCGCTGGAGCTCACTGGAGGCCGCCAGAGATGGCCAGAAGCTGAAGTTCTTCCCGTCCCTGAGCTTTCTCTCTGATCTTGGACCTCTCTAGTTGCTTTGGTTGAGAGAAAATACCTTGGTCGCTCCCCTTTTGGATTTTTTCATGTTTTTCTCTCCTTTTTTCCGCCCTCTTTTCTCCTTGCAAATGGGGGTATTTATAGTTTTGCTAATGGCTGGGTAGGTTGTTATAAGTTGTTTTGGTTAGTTATAGGTTGTTGGAAGTTGTTACAAGTTGTTAAAGGTTGTTATGATGAAGGTGGGAAGTAGTTAGGCTTGTTTTGGTGGTTATAGGTTCTTATGGTGGAGTGGAAAGTGGTTAGGGTTTGGTTAGGTGGTTAATGGTTGTTATAGGTTGTTATAATGGAGTGGGAAATGGTTAGGATGTTAGGGTCTGAAATTAGGGTTTAGGGTCTGACCTATGGTTTTGGTTGGAGTTTTGAAATAGGTTTAGATTTGATTTAGGGTTTAGGGTTTGATTTAGGGTTTGATCTGGGGTTTAGGGTTTGAAATTAGGGTTTAGGATTTTACCTATGGTTTAGGGCTTGATTTATGGTTTGGGTTTAACTTAGGTTAGTTTGAGGGTTTTTTTTAGGGTTTTGAGTTAGTCTTAGGATTTTGACTAGGGTTTTGGATTGACTTTGGTTTTGAATTTGATTTAAGTGGATTTTAGGATTGTGAGTTAAATTTAGGGTTTTGGGTTAGTTTTTGTGTTTTGAACTAGGTTTTTGAATCTTGAATTTGATTTAGTTTAGTTTTAGGGTTTAACGTCCCATTGCAAGCTTATGGGGTGTCTACAGGGAGGAGGTTACTTGTACGCACGGACGGGTTGTTCTTCCCAGTGGTGGCTTACGACGGTGTCACTCCAGATGGCTGCACTTGAAGGCAGTGGTGGGTGGTAGTGTGAAGACGGTGAAGGTGTTCGTAAGACAATGCGATAGGTGGTTTGGGTCGTGTGCGCTGAATTTGATGGGTTGGTCTGCCAGAATAGGTTGGGGTGTTTGATAGAGATGGAGGAGGTTGTGTTGTGGTTTGTCATCAGCTAGAGGTGGATGGGATTGTCCTAGATGAGGTTAGGATGAGGTTGTGTAGTTACTTGGGAGGTAATGCAATCAGTC
Source organism: Posidonia australis (assembly GCA_024699735.1). Lineage (NCBI taxonomy): Eukaryota > Viridiplantae > Streptophyta > Magnoliopsida > Alismatales > Posidoniaceae > Posidonia > Posidonia australis. Next base: position 5,898 of record JAMKQA010011181.1, read on the forward strand.
GACAAGATGCGTAGAGACTTGAACTGACTGGATGTGGCCCGATAACACAGGTGGTGGTGGCTGAATGCTCTGGTAGGTGTGTGTGTGTGTGTGTGTTTGTGGAGAGTTAGCTAGGAGAGGCCAGAGCCAAGCGGGAAAGCTTGGATGTGGGTTGGGTACTAATTTATAGAAGGAAGAAGGCATGTAGATTGTTGGCTCAAATCTAGATTACAATGGGATGGTTGGGTTAAAGTCAAATAAATTTGAAGGGGATTAGGATTAAATGGAAGGGTATGATGGTCCAGGAAACTCAAGGAACACACCTAGATCCATGTGGGCCATCAAGAAGCAATGATTTATTGGACCATGAGTCAAATGACCGATCGATCCCTTACTTTCTATCACTAACCTAGGGAAACTACAAGCCTATCCCGTGGTCCTTACACGCTAGTCCAACCCATGGCCAACCTAGTTCAAGTCTGGGCACATGGAGTTTAAGCTCATTTCTTGTGTAGGACCACTGGTAGGGCTTGGGCTTGAAATTTAGAATAGGTTTAAGGTATTGGGTTGGTTTGGGGTGTGAAATGGGCTTCTGGTGTTGGAAAATGCCTCATTGCAACTAGAGCACTCTTCTAGATGAGTCTACCAATTAGTGTTGCCAAAGTGGGGTGTCTATAGATGCCCCTCCTTGAGCAAGATCACAGGACAGAGGGAATCGAGATCAATGCTCAGGGATGAGAAAGACACCCTACTCGACACCCATAGGAAGGTGGAGTTTGCTATTGGCGCTAAGTCACTTATTCGGTGAAAGCATCGAAAGTCATGACCCATGGCTGGAATGTGAATGCGAATGTAAAAACAATGCTAAAAACACATGCTGATGTGAATGCATGGTGTGAAAATGATGCTGAGAACACAATACTAGAATGCAAATGTAAGTGTGAAAAGTTTGGCACTAAGTCAAACGATAGGAGGCTATCAACAGACTCTGTAGTCTAACACCAAGCTAAAGGACATCAACTATCTACAGGACAAAAGCCTAGCGCCAAGCTGGAAGATAGGAGGCTAATGGCAAACTTTGTAGTCTAGCACCAAGCAATAGGACATTAACTATCGACAGGACAAAAGCCTGGTGCCAAGTCGAAAGGTAGGAGGCTATAGATGGGCTCTGTAATCCAGTGCCAAGCAAGAGGACATTGACTATCGACAAGACAAAATCCTGGCACCAATCTAGAGGGCAAGTGGCAATTGGCAATTGGCAGACTCTATAGTTTGGTGCCACACTAGAGGACATCGACTATCGACAGGACAAAAGCCTGGCGCCAAGCCAGGGGACATGAAGCTATCGATGGACTATGTAGTCTAGTGCCAAGCAAGAGGACATTTTCTATTAGCTAGATAAAACTGTGGCGCCATGTGGAGGGCAAGTGGCTATCCACAAACTCTGTAGTCTCGCATCAAGCCATAGGACATCGCCTATCATTGGACAAAAGCCTAGCACCAAGAGGACAGTAGGCTATCGACAGACTCTGTAGTCTAGAGCCATGCCAGACAACCTCTTCTATCGGTAAGACAAAAGCCTAGTGCCATGCTAAAGGGTAGGAGGCTATCAATGAACTTTGTAGTTTGGTGCCAAACTAAAGGACCTCAGCTATTGGTAGGACAAGAGCTTGACGCCAAGCTAGAAGAGCTCGACTATCAACAAGACAAAAGCCTGGCGCCAAGTCGAAGGACAAGAGGTTATCGATGGACATTGTAGTCTAGCGCCAAGCTAGAGGACATCAACTATCAACAAGACAGAAGCCTAGCGCCAAGTCAAAGGACAATTGGCTATTGGTAGACTTTGTAGTAGGCATTGAGGCAGAAGTGGAGAAAGGGATACCAGAAGGCAGCCAACATTCTCCTAATACCAAGAAAGAGATACTAGAAGGCTATGAACATGCCCCTGGTATCAGAAAGAGATACCAAAAGGCAGCAAACATGCCTCTAGTATCAAAACAGATGGTAGTCCAACAAGCTTGTCAATCCAAAGAAGCTGGTGGCGAGCCCATGGACCTACTGCGAAGGACGGAATAATGAGATAGCAATACTACACCCAAAAATGAGGTAGAGGTTTAAAGATGATCATGTGACATTTAGGGGTGCTAGCCAAAGAAAGTGGGAACCGCTATACCGAAAATGGCAACCTAGATGCCCCTCCTATTGAGGTAGAGACAATGCAAAAAAGAAGCGAAGGGTAGATAGAGAGTTACTAGGGCAAAAAGATGCACCGGCTTTCAAATCGAGCTACTGCATGAAGTGCCGAACACCATTCAAGGGTGTGCAATGGTCTCAAAACAGGAATACAATGTTCTGCCATAGAGAGGCAAGCTGCAATTATGCTGGTCATCACAGACCACCCAACATGATGAGTGGCCCAAAAATGAAAAAAAGTGTGGGGCCTCAAGGCGAGGGTTCGCCCTAATGTTGAGCTCACACAAGCCTTCATCCTCAACCTGGTTTTCGAAAACAAGGTGAGAGAAGCTAGATTATTAATGCAATTATTATGTTTTTGGTGGCTTTGAATTTAATGGAGTTGACTAATGGGAGGACGCTTTTGCACTTCCTGGTTCAAGAGGCACTTTGGTCCTTGAGCAATGCCATGCTAGACCATTGTTAGTGGTTCGCATTCTCACTCTAGTGGAGTGGCTCTAGATAGGGCTTTAGCTTTGTAGAGTATAGCATTTGGAAACGTGCTAGTAGTAGAAACATTGGATATAGCCATTTAGCCTCCTTCTTAACTCTTTACGGATCGATTACCGCTCTTGATGCTCTCAGTGTAATATTTCTTTTCCCTTCATGAGTGACTAGATTTGCGTTTGACATTGTGTGACCATGGTGGTGGAACCCTGCACGGCTCGCCTTTACCGAGTGTGTGGAAGCACACGAGGAGTCCCCATACGGTCACGGTGAAAATGGTGAATCCAGAGAAGAAAACTAGGCTTGAAAACACCAAGGAAAGATAAAAAAGGATAATGAAAGGAGTCACCACCTAGTCTTTTAATGGAAAGACGAGGAAAACCAAACACAAAAGAAAACCAAGAAGGAAACAAGATGAAGAAAACATGTATGCTCCATGCCAAATGGATGTAATGCACAAATCAATGTAGGCTAGATAAAGGGTAAGGATTCTTGTTACGCATGGTGAAGGGGTTAAGCACCCCCATGCGCCCAAGGAACTCGGTCATTCCAGGTTTCCTACTTGCTAAATGGTCTATTGGATGTGTGCTTGCCTATTATGAATGCTCATGCTAAAGATGACTTGAAAACATGCCAAATCAAAGAGAAGAAATGAAATAAAGGGAAAAAGTTTATCTGAGGGACAAATGTAGGCATTGAGAATGCCGCTTTACTGTACGCCCGTGGGCGATGAGGAAAATAGAGAAAACTCTCGGAAAGCGTCACGCAAATCAGTGGAAACTCGATGAAATCCGAGAAAATCAAATTAGGAAAAAAATCCTCATTCGGGATATTGTCGGAATTGTTAAGCTTTTTAATGTATGCCCTCGGGCAATGGAAAGCCAAATCAAATCGAAAATACAAAAATTCGAGAAACGACGAGAAAACCAAGTTTGAAATGAGTTAGAAATACGTGCACGAAGAAAGGAAGAAGTCACGAGAAAACATGCATGAAAATGTGCAACAAAATGTGCAAAACGCATGTGAGAGTCTAAAAATGTGAATTCTAGGGGCCTAAGTGAAAAAAACCTTAACTCTGAATGAAAACAGAAATTCTGAAGCTAAATCATCAAAAATACATTGAAAAACACTTTTCATGTAATTTTGAAGAAATCTAGGGTCAAATGTGCAAATCTGTGCATTTTTGGTCAATTTGGAGGTTCTTAGGGGTCAAAATGCAATTTTGCCATCAAAGCATGCATTTAATGCAATTCTGTGGAAATTCAAGGTAAAATATGCATGAAAAGGAATCCATGTTGAAATCAGAAAGTTTCAGGGGCAATGCAATAATTTTACCCTAGAAAACATACATTTAGTGTGAAATCTGTAAAGTTTAGGGGTTAAAATGCAACTTAACCAGAGAATCATGCATTCAAAAGAGTTTCAGAAAAGTTCAGGGGCCAAAATGTAATTTAACAAGAGGAACATGCATAAAAATAATTTCAGAAAAGTTTAGGGTTGTTTATGCAAAAAGGTTGGATTAAAATGCATGAAAAGAATCTCTAGGGTTTTTTATCAAACTTTTAAACTTGGAAAATGTTATTAAGAAAACGCAAGGGGCACATTGCAATATTTTTAGTTAAAACTTTGTTCAAACGATTTAAGAGAAATGTGCGGGTACCTAAAAGTAAGAGAAAGGACCTATTCGTAATAAAAAAGGACCTAAATGTAACAACACAAAAGGTTTAGAAATTTAATCAAAGAAAATTATTTTTTAATTTTATTAAAAAGAAAAGGGTCGACGGCCGCCGGTTACTGGAATCCGCCGTCGATGACCATCGGAGATGCTCACCAAGGCAACCCAAGGCCTGATCGGTGATCAGTGGGCACAACAAGCAAGAGGGGAGGAGAAGAAAGGGATCTGACGGTGTGGATGGAGCATCGGACAGCAAGAGACGGCTGTCCATCCCCATCACCATCGAGACGACTCCGACGACGGTGCTTGAGAAGAAAGGGGTTACTGAAGGGTTGTGGCGCACGTCTCTAAGCTCCTAGAGGCTTCAGGACGTCGAGAAGAGCATTTCCCCACTTCTAGAAGCTCGCCATCGGCACGATCCTTCTCCGGTGAGCTCAACTGCGGTGGCTGTCCAAGGCACAGGGCTGGAATCGGAAGACTCCGGAGCACTAGGGGCATGCCGTGGGACGATGTTGGAGGCTCGGAGAGGCATGGAAAGGCTGGAGGCACACGTCACTTCACTGGCTTCAGTCGTCTTCTCCGGCTCTAGCGAAACGATGCGATTTCGGCGATCTTCTGGTGGTGGCTCTAGGAGGCAGCGAAACGGTGCACCAGCGATAGGAGAAGCAGGAGGAAGGCCAGGAGTGGAATACCTAATGGTCTGGGACCAAGGTCATGCCTTGGACCAGCACCCCTACCTAAGTCGCTGGAAAACGGCGACGACGAGGCTTGGAAGCTCAATTCCAGCCAGGGAAGGTATCTAGCTTGATTGGAATTGATCAAAGGGGAGAAAGGAAGACCTAGGAAAGCATTTCTAATAAGCATTGAGGCCAGTAGAGTGTGTACCTGGTCTGGAAGTGTCGTGGATGTTTATAGTTCGCCGAAGATGGTTGGAACCTCTGATTTCTCACCTCAACAGGCTTCCTCTCTCTCCCAGGAACTCTTTGATAGCTTTGGTTGAGAGGAAGAAGGCTTAGGGAGCTCTCCTCTCTCAATTTTTGCAAAAGTTCCCTAAAGTCCCAAGAAGTCCAAAAGTCCACTTTTACTTGCAAATGGGGCTATATATAGGCTTGACTAGTTGTTAAGGCTAGAGTGGAAGGTTGTTATGTTTGTTGGAGAGAGGTGGGAAGTAGTTACGTTTGTTGGAGAGAAGTGGGAAGTAGTTATGTTTGTGAGAGAGAGGTGGGAAGAAGTTATGTTTTTTTTGGTTGTTACATGAGTTTGTTAGATTAGTTAGGATGTAGTGGAAGTTGGTTAGGTTGTTGAGGTTTGACTTACAATTTGACCTAGGTTTTAAGGTTTGGATTATGGTTTTAGCCTCGATTTTAGGGTTTATTGGTATTTTAGGGTTTTGTTTTGTATTTAGGCTTTTAGAGCCCAGTAAGGGTTTTGTATGGTGCGCCAAACAGGTTCGCCAGTAAGGTGTGCCTGTCTGATGCGCCTGACAGGTGTGCCAGATAGGTGCGCCTGCATTGGCTGTTGTTGGAGTGAGGAGTGGCCGTTGGGTGTCGCCTATTTGCCAGCATATTGGAGTGTTTGCAGATGCCCCTCCCTGAGCGAGGTCAGAGGATGAATGGAACAAAAACCGATGCTCATGGTTGACAGAGACACCCTGCCCCTTTCTACAAGGAAGAGGGATATGGAGAAGGAGGATCATCACTTGGAGTTGAGGAAGATGCCCTATCCGAGGCTGCAAGAAAGAATCGGTTAATGGCAACCAGCTACCAGTCGGTGGATGCACCAGAGGTCCCATCGCCATAGCCGAAGCCAATCATCAGAGAAACCTAAACTAATGACAAATACCTACCAATTGACGACCAATCAGCTCCTAAAAGACATGACTGGTTATCACACTTGTCGGAAAAGCACCAGACAAGACTCACGATGCTTGCCAACCGAAAACTAACTGGTAATGTAAGTCATCCAGGTAGTTCCTGCTACCAACCCAAAGGAGGGATGTAACAAGGAAAGCGGGCAATCCATCGGGCATCCCAAGGATTGCCCGGGTAGTTTGGGATACCAGCCCAAAAGAAGGAGGAATACAATTTGCTTTGTTTCCCTCCACTTGGGGTGGAACCAAAGGCAGAAGGGGGACACCGAGGTTCGTCCGGACGGATCAAACCATGGATGGGAACATCTAGACTCCAGGCGGCAATCTAGAAAGATGAAAAAAGGGAGGCCTTGAATCCGTCCAATAGGATCAGAATTCAAAGGCGAAGGAGGTGGCACCGAGATTCGTCTTGATGGACCGAACCACGGGTGGGAGCATTTAGACTCTGGGTGGCAGTCTAGAATGATGAAAAATGGAGGCCTTGAATCCATCCATCTGGATTGGAATTCAAAGGCAAGGGAGGTGGCACCGAGATTCGTATTGACGAATCGAACCACGGATGGGAGCATCTAGATTCCACGCAGTAGTCTAGAAACTTGAAAAAAGGGAGGCCGTGAATCAATCCACTAGGATTGGAATTCAAACGTAAAGGAGGTGGCACCGAGATTCGTCCTGACGGACCGAACCGTAGATGGGAGCATCAAGACTCCGGGTGGCAGTCTAGAAAGATGAAAAAGGGAGGCCTTGAATCCGTCAATCAGGATCGGAATTCAAAGGCGAAGGAGGTGGCATCGAGATTCGTCCTGACGGATCAAACCGCGGATGGTAGCATCTAGACTCCGGGCAGCAGTCTAGAAAGAAGGAAAAGGGAGGCCTTGAATCCATCCATCATGATCGGAAATCAATGGCGAAGGAGGTGGCATCGAGATTTGTCTTGACATATCGAACCGTAGATGGGAGCATCTAGACTTCTGGTGGCAGTCTAGAAAGATGGAAAAAGGGAGGCCTTGAATCCATCCACCAGGATTAGAATTCAAAGGCGAAGGGGGTGGCACCTAGATTCGTCCTGCCAGACCGAACCATGAAACGGGAGCATCTAGACTCCGGGCGGTAGTCTAGAAAGATGAAAAATGAAGGCCTTGAATCCATCCATCAGGATCGAAATTTAAAGGTGAAGGAGGTGGCACAAAGATTCGTCCTGACAAATCGAACCATGGATGAGAGCATCTAGAATCCGGACGGTAGTCTAGAAAGATGGAAAAGGGAGGCCTTGAATCCGTTCATCAGAATCGAAATTCAAAGGCAAAGGAGGTGGCACTGAGATTCATCCAGACAGATCAAACCACAAATGGGAGTATCTAGACTTTGGGCGGCAGTCTAGAAAGATGGAAAATGGAGGCCATGAATCCATCCATCAGGATCAGAATTCCAAGGCGAAGGAGGTGGCACCAAGATTCGTCATGACAGATCGAACCGCGGATAGGAGCATCTAGACACTGGGCGGTAGTCTAGAAATATGGAAAACGGTGTCCTTGAATCCATCCATCTGGATCGAAATAAAAATGCAAGGAAGATGGCACCGAGATTCGTCCTGGCAGATCGAACCGCGGATGGGAGCATCTATACTCCTGGTGGCAGTCTAGAAAGATGGAAAATGGAGGCCTTGAATCTATCCATCAGGATTGGATTTCAAAGGTGAAGGAGGTGGCACCAAGATTCGTCCTGATGGATCAAACCAAGGATGGGAGTATCTAGACTCCGGGCAGTAGTCTAGAAAGACGGAAAAGGGAGGCCTTGAATCCATCCATCATGATCGGAATTCAATGGCGAAGGAGGTGGCATCGAGATTCGTCCTGACTGATCGAACCGCGGATGGGAGCATCTAGACATCGGGTGGTAGTCTAGAAAGATAAAAAAGGGGAGGCCTTGTATCCGTCCACCAGGATCGGAATTCAAAGGCGAAGGAGGTGGCACCGAGATTTGTCCTGACGGACCGAACCGCGAAACGGGAGCATCTAGACTCCGAGCGGTAGTCTAGAAAGATGAAAATGGAAGGCCTTGAATCCAACCCTCAAGATCGGAATTCAAAGGTGAAGGAGGTGGCATAGAGATTTGTCCTAACAAATCGAACCACGGATGGAAGCTTCTAGACTCGGGCGGCAGTCTAGAAAGATGGAAACGGGAGGCCTTCAATCTGATCATCAGGATCAGAATTCAAAGGCGAACGAGGTGGCACCGAGATTCATCCTGACGGATCGAACCATGGATGGGAGTATCTAGAATCTAGGTGGCAGTCTAGAAAGATGGAAATGGGAGGCCTTGAATCCATCCATCAAGATCGGAATTCAAAGGCGAAGGAGGTGGCACCAAGATTCGTCCTGACGGATCGAACCGCGGATGGGAGCATCTAGACTCCGGACAGCAGTCTTGAAAGATGGAAAACAGAGATCGTGAGTCCATCCATCTGGATCAAAAATAAAAGGCGAGGGAGGTGGCACCGAGATTCGTCCTAGTGGATCAAACCACGGATGGGAGCATCTAAACTCTAGGTGGCAGTCTAGAAAGATGGAAAAGGGAGGCCTTGAATCCGTCCATCAGGTTCAGAATTCAATGACGAGGGAGGTGGCACCGAGATTCGTCCTGACAGAACTGAACCGTGGATGGGAGCATCTAGACTATGGGCGGTAGTCTTGACAAATGAGATGGAAAAGCGAGGCCATGATTCCGTCCATCGGGATCAGACATCAAAGGCGAGGGAGGTCGCACTGAGATTCGTCCTGATGGAACAGAACATAGATGGGAGCATCTAGACTCCAGGTGGTAGTCTAGAAAGATGGAAAAGGGAGGCCTTGAATCCGTCCATCAGGATCAGAATTCAGAGGCGATGGAGGTGGCACCGAGATTCGTCCTGACGGAATGAACCGTGGATGGGAGCATCTAGACTCTAAGCAGCTATCTAGAAAGATGGAAAAGGGAGGCCTTGAATTCATCCATGAGGATCGAAATTCATAGGCGAGGGAGGTGGCACCGAGATTCGTCCTGACGGATCGAACCACGGATAGGAGCATCTAGACTCGGAGCGGCAGTCTAGAAAGATTGAAAAGGGGAGGCCTTGAATCCATCCATCAAGATCAGAATTCAAAGGCGAGGGAGGTGGCACGGAGATTTGTCCTGACGGATCGAACTACGGATGGGAGCATCTAGTCTCTAGGTGGCAATCTATGAAGATGGAAAAGGGAGGCCTTGATTCCGTCCATCAGTATCAGAATTCAAAGGGGAAAGAGGTGGCACCGTGATTCGTCCTGACGGATTGAACCACAGATGGGAGCATCTAGACTCCGGGTGGCAGTTTAGAAAGTTGGAAAAGGGAGGACTTGAATCTGTCCATCAGGATCGGAATTCGAAGGCGAAGGAGGTGGCTCCCTGATTCGTCCTGATGGATCGAAATACGGATGGGAGCATTTAGACTCTGGGCGGTAGTCTAGAAAGATAGAAAGGGGAGGCCTCAAATTCATCCTTCGGGATAGGAATTCATAGGCGAGGGAGGAAATTCCACCCCATATGGCACATAAGTCATGAAGAATTCATCCGTCTAGGCCAAGGCAACAAAACGAGATACTAGACTAAATATGGGTGGTCCCTAGTGCCAAGCCGACAGGCAAAAGAACGTAGAATCCTGCACCAGTGATGCACATGCTATTGTGATGGCAACTTCTATTCAGCATCAACCATAATCAATCAAACAAACTGGCAAGAAACGTTCTCATGAATTTTATTACTAGAGTCAATGGAGTGATTGCATGTATTTCAACTTGCAAAGAACCAGTAACATGACAGGAATGTTAAGAATTTATGTCATCTCTGGATCTCTTGGAGCCCGAGGCTTTGGCAAAGAGTGTACGACTCAGAGTGGCGCTGTAGATTGGCTAGGCCTCTTCGTCCTCGACTTCATACTCTGCTGTGCAACTCTTTCCCTCTATGATTGCAATATCCTTCGATCGTATGGAGCCACAGAGCAGGCGAGAGAGCTCCTTAGTCATTGTATAAGAGCTCAAGGGGTATTCTTGGAACCATGCTGGCATTTGCCCCTTAACAAAGGCATCTTGCTGGTTACCAAATAGCTACATCACACGGATTGGGTGATATTCATCTCCACCAGTCAACCCTGGCAGGACGATAAACTGCATGTCAGCTGTGTTGAAGAAGGCCTCAAAGCTATGAGTAGTCGAAGGAATAATGCTCCAGATGATTATCTGTTCTGTCAAGCTTTCTAAATGCTCGTACTCCTTTTGAACTGAGGTGAGCGTGCGCGCATGGCCACTTTGACAGTAAGATTCAAAGGCTGATCATTGTGGGCAAAAGACTACTAATCCAAGATGTGCAACCAACCATACCTGTACAAAAGCTCCACAACCATAAAAGTGTTCGCAGTGCTGCAGTGATTGGTCTAAAGCTCGGTAAGTTTCTACCAAGATGACTGGGGCTAAATCTATCTATCGGGTGACAATTGCCAAAGCCACCGCGGCGACTTCAATGTTTACAGCCATCCGGCCATGGCTGAAAATCAATTCCCCTAAGAAGCAGACAACAAAGCCTTTCAACCATAGCTCGTCACCCAGGGAGGCACGCATTCCGGCTACTTTGTCAATGTAGGCTAGTTGCAACATGGGAGAATGTTCGTCTGAACAGATGAGATGACGACCACAATCACTGGTTGATAGGCCACTTAGCTCACTCAAGACTGAAGAATACCCATCGCACCGCATAATCACGGTGGGTCCCAGGAACCTCTGTAGACAACATATTCTGTGGACCTCTTCCAAGGTTGGGGTCAATTTGACTCTCCCAAAGAGGAATACATGATGAGTTGGTTTGTAGAATCGGGCAGCTGAACACAAAAAGTATCGAGAAACCTCCACCTTTGCGATATCCAAAAGCTTTGAAGAGATTCCCCAAAACCATAGCTTGTCGCGATCACTTTCAATCAACTACTTGATCCATGCCTGGAGAACATCTAAGCAATGTATGGGCACGACCATCGTATGGCAATCCATGATCTGTAAGGCACTTCAGCTTTCTTCGCTCGAGACTACTCATAAGGGGTAAATAATCTCCTTCAGGACATGCTCAAAACATTGTTTTAGAAACAGATTTCAACTTTGCTTTGTTCAACAACACTTAGCAAAATCAAAGCAGACAGATAAAAGATACAGTGCAATGTTATTGTCAGAATCAGAAAAACTTGCCTAAAGCTATAAACTACAACTAACTGAACAAAGAGTTGCTGAACAGACTAAATCTTGTGCACAACCTTGAGGGGAGGTCCTGGTTATCAACTAGTTTTGACCTAGTACCCAAGTAATGAGATATGACCATCAAACCCGGGGGATCGGGATTATTTGATGACTGTGCCTTTCGACAGATTATAGGGATCCTCGAACTGCAGAGCAGCTGACATGCACCAGGTCGAGCATTGGCTTAGTGTGTCTAGCCATAGGACAGCTGACATGCCCCTGGATTGACATGGATTCCTCTTAACCAGTCAAAGCAACTTACATACACCTGGTTGAGTACTGGCTCAGTGTGTCTAACCATAGGACAGCTAACATGCCCTTGGTTTGACATAAGTGGCCCTTACTGACGAGAGCAGCTTACATGCCCATGGTCTGGGAGATGTCCTCCCGATTCTCTTAGACTGAAAGTCGTTGTCGCATTCTAGCTAAGAGAACCGAATAATAAACTGTGACACTTTTGGGATGATATTTTTAGAAAGAAATGCATGCATGCTGAATGATTTGTGGGATCTTATTGGTGCACTCAGCGTTGGGATGCTTATCTCCAAGTATACAAGGGAATAGTAACTCTAGACCTCACGAGACTCTATCCAAGCCCTCTATTTTTTTTTGGGGTGGCTCTCTGGAAATGCGGCATTGTGTCCTAGTCTCCATTCCAAACCCCACTGAACCATACCCTAATTTTTTACATTATTCATTCCTTATTCTTTCTCCCTCATAGGCATGTGGGATCACCCTATCCCTGGCTTGGAGGTAATAGGTACCTAGTCTATGGTGGGGAGCTGCTACTATTTAAAGGGTTTGCTAGGCCCTTTCCGAACATTGCTTCCAGGTATTCACTTCGACTCCTCTCCAAGATAAATAGGAGGGATAATGCTACCCATCATGCCTCTCTCTTTAAGGCTAACTTCTATCTGTGACTTTTGTCTTCTTATTCTTTTATGTCCTTTCACAAATATATATTTTTGTTTTATTTCTCATGCTCTCATTCTCACCCCTAACAATTTATCTCCCTCCAGGAGGTGTAGGGTCCTTGAGCGGCTTGGATACTTCTCCCAATCCACAATGAAAGGTGTCTCCCTCTCTCCCTAGGTTCCCGAATAGTATCTACCTGAGAAGGTGCTACGCCTTCCCAACATTGGCAGGCTTATTCCGCTTATCATCACCGGGCTAAGATCCATGCATGTGATGATGAAAACAAACATCGGCCTATATATGCATGTATTGAATGGGGGATTAGTATGTGCTATGATACAAAGCTATATGGATGTAGAAAGAGCATGAATTCATGTATGCATGGAGGGAAGTGTTAATGTCGTAGAGTGAGGACACATTGTTCATGATCACTGATAGTACTTTTTCATGTAGCATGAATTGACTGGCTCTGACTGTTCGATGCAGTCAATGTCCTCAAGGATGACAGCTCCTCCGGAATAGACGTGCTTGACCACGTGGTCCACGCCAATTGGGCATGAACTTGCCACGACTATCATAGAGATGTATTGCTCTCAAGACCAGGTCCCCTGGCAAAAAGCTTGTTGGTCGGACCATCTTCTGATAAGCTTTGGCCATGCGCTTTAGGTAGCATTGAGCATGATGCATAGCCTGCAATCGATGCTCATCTATCAAGTTTAGTTGAACAAGGTGGTCCTTAATCCACCCCGCCTCTTCCAACTCTGCTCTTTCAGGACTTTAAGCGACGGTATCTCTACCTATACTGGTAGGACTGCTTCTATGCCATATACCAGAGAATATGGAGTCACTCCTGTTGAGGTCCGGACTGATGTTCTATAGGCCCACAAAGCGTATGGGAGCTTGTCATGCCAGTCTCTATGTGTTTTCGCCATCTTTTTAAGAATCTTAGTTAGATTCTTATTGGCAGATTCTACGACACCATTCGTCTGTGGACGGTACAGGGAGGATTTGTGATGCCTGATATGGAGCTCCTGCAGGAAATCCTCAACCCTTTTGGCTGTGAAATTTGTCCCATTATCAGAAATGATGGAATGCGGGACCCTGTACTAGGTAATGATGTTGTTCCTGATGAACTTTTCTGTCACAGAGGTAGTCACTATTTTGTAAGAAGCTGCATCCACCCACTTTGTGAAATAATCAATTGCTACTAAGATGTACTGATGTCCATCGGAAGCTGCTAGGTGGATAGCTCCGATGACGTCTATTCCCCATGTTAAGAATGGCCATGGTGATGACATGCTGTGAAGCTGCTACGGTGGTGCATGAACAAAGTTGCCATGGACTTGACAGTTATGACGTTTTCACACAAACTGGAAGCAGTCTATCTCCATTGTTAACTAGAGATAACCTTGTAACATTATTTTCTTGGCCAATAATACTCCATTCATGTTAGGCCTGTATGTCCCAGCATGCACTTGCAACATTACTATATCGGCCTCCCGTTTATCAAGACAGCACAGATGCATCTGATTATAAGACCTCCTATACAAGTAACCTGCTTCAAGCACATACTTTGAGGCCAGCCAGACATTAGTCTTTGTATCTGTTGCTGATGCATCTGGATGATGATTCTCGGTTTCCAAGTAAGTTATGATGTCGTCATACCAGGGGTGCTCTACTGTGGAATCCACTTCTTCTATGCTCATGCAGTGTGTCGGTTGGTCTATGCAGGTTACTGACACTTTCACTGTGTCATCCTCTGGTATGGATAACCAGGATACAAGAGTGACCAGTGCATCTGCGTAAGCATTCTTGGCCCTGTTCATAAAGGAAAAGAGTATCTCCTCAAACTTGGCCATCAACATCAAGAAATGATTATGGTATGGAACCAATTTCAGGTCTTTGGTTCTCTAGTTGCCATTAACTTGAGAGATAACTAACATGGCGTTGCCATGCACATGTAATTTCCGTGCACCATGTTCTAATGCTGCCCGTAAGCCAAGAATACATGCCTCGTACTCTGCCACATTATTGGTGCAAACAAAGGTTAACTTTCGAGCAAGTGGGATCATCTGGCCCTACTGAATTTCCAATAATACACCGATACCCATCTCTCTCCTATTGACTGCACCATCAAAGTAGAGCTACCACTGACCTTTATCTCGAGGGATTACTGGCTCTTCTTCCTCCATGGCGAACAATATATCCTCATCAGGGAACTAGTCTGCAGGGGTTGGTACTCTGGCAAGGGTAAGTCTGCTAAATGATCTGCCATGGCCTGTCCTTTCATCGACTTCTAAGTGACAAAAGTGATGTCAAACTGAAATAAAAGCAATTGCCACTTGACACATCTACCCACCAGAGCTAGCTTCTGAAATAGGTATTTCATGGGATCATGTCGGCACAATAATAGAACTGGATATGCCATCATATAGTGCCTTAAGCGTTGTGTGGCCCAAACGAGGGACAAGCAAACTTTCTCGATTGCAGTATACTTAACTTCGCAATCATTAAACTTTCTACCAAGATAATAAATGGCCCTCTCCTTGTGACCTGTTTCATCATGCTAGCCCAAGACTACACCTATTGAATGCTGTGTCACTGACAAGTAGAGCAACAGAGGGCACCCTTGTGTCGGAGGAACTAAGACTAGTGGTCTTGCTAAGAGTTTCTTGATTTTGTCAAATGCTTCCTATCACTCCCCACTCCAACGGATTTGTGCGTTCTTCCTCAGGAGCTTGAAGATTGGCTCGCAAATTGGTGTCAACTGGGCGATGAATCGACTGATCTACTGCAACCGCCCCAGCAACCCTTGGACTTCTTTCTCTGTTGTACGGGGAGGCATCTCAATGATGGCTTTGGCCTTGCTCGGATCTACCTCGATTCCCTTTTGGCAAATGATGTATCCTAGTAGTTTGCTTGATGACACACAAAATACACATTTGTTTGGGTTCAACCACAGCTTATACTTTCGCAAGCGGTTAAAGAGCTTCCTTAAACAAGCAATGTGTTCCTCTAGCTCCTATGACTTAGCGATCATATCATCCACGTACACCGCGATGTCTTGGTGCAAGAGATCATGAAATAAAGCTGCAATTGCCCTCTAATATGTGGCCCCGGCATTCTTGAGACCAAATGGCATAACTCTGTAGTAGAACACTCCCCATGGGTTAATAAAGGACGTTTTCTCTATATCCTCTTCTGCAATTCGGATTTGATTGTATCCTGAAAATCCATCCATGAATGACAACATTTTGTGTCCTGTAGTGTTGTCTACCAATACATCAATGTGTGGGAGTGAGAAATCATCCTTCGGGCTGGCTTTGTTTAGTTCTCTGTAATCAATACTCATTCGAACCCGACCATCTTTCTTAGGTACTGGAACCACATTCGCTAACCATTCTAGGTAAAGGACGACCTTTAGAAAGCTAACTTTGTGCTGTTTCATTATTTCCTCCTTCAATTTCAAAAGCCACTGTGGTCGCCATCTACGCAATTTTTGTATGACTGGCTTGACGTCAGGTTTAAGCAGTAATGTATGTACCACTACCTCGACGTCTAGCCCAACCATGTCATCGTAACTCCAGGCAAAGATATCTACATATTCTCAGAGAAGCTCAACAAGTTCTGCTCTGGCCTGTGCTGTGAGTCTGGCGCTTATCCGCACTTCCTTGACATCTTCATTAGTGCCAATATTCATAGTCTCAGTCTCCTATGAGCTCGACTGTGGTGGCTGTCCAAGGCACAAGGCTCGAATCGGAAGACTCTGGAGCACTGGGGGCAAGCTGTGGGACGATCGTGGAGGCTCGAAAAGGCAGGAGGCACGTGTCCCTTCACTTGTTTTAGTCATCTTCTCCGGCCCCGATGAAACGACGTGATTCCAGTGATCTTCTGGTGGTGGCTCCAGGAGGCAGCGAAACGGTGCACCAGGAGACAAAGAAGTAGGAGGAAGACCTAATGCTCTGGGGCCAAGGTCGTGCCCTGGACCAACACCCCCACCTAAGTCGCCTGAAAACGGCGACGGCGAGGCCTAGAAGCTCTATTCCAACCAGGGAAGGTCTCTAGCTTAATTGGAATCGATCAAGGGGGAGAGAGGAGGACATAGGAAAACATTTCTAATAAGAATTGAGGCCAGTAGAGTGTGTACCTGGTCTGGCAGTGTGGTGGATGTTTGGAGCTCACCATAGATGGCTGGAACCTCTAATTTCTCACCTCCACAAGCTTCCTCTCTCTTTTATGAACTCTCTGATGGATCTGGTTGAGAGGAAGAAGGCTTGGGAAGCTCTCCTATCTCAATTTTTGCAAATGTGCCCAAAAGTCCCAAGAATTCCAAAAGTCCATTTCTACTTGCAAAAGGGGCCATATATAGGCTTTGCTGGTTGTTAAGCCTAGAGTGGAAAGTGGTTATGTTTATTGGAGAGAGGTGGGAAGTAGTTATGTTTGTTGGAGAGAGGTGGGAAGTAGTTATGTTTGTTGGAGAGAAGTGGGAAGTAGTTATGTTAGTTGGAGAGAGGTGGGATGTAGTTATGTTTGTTTTGGTTGTTACATGAGTTTGTTAGATTAGTTAGGATGTAGTGGAAGTTAGTTAGGTTGTTGAGGTTCGACTTAGAATTGGACCTAGGTTTTAAGGTTTGGATTATGGTTTTGGCCTTGGTTTGAGGGTTTATTGGTATTTTGGGTTTTGTTTTGTATTTAGGCTTTTAGAGCCCAATTAGGGTTTTGTATGGTGCACCAGCAAGGTGCTTCTACCTGGTGCGCCAAACTGGTGCACCAGTAAGGTGCGCCTGTCTGGTGTGCCAGATAGGTGCGCCTACATTGGTGGATGTTGGAGTGAGGAGTGGTTGTTGGGTTTGGCCTATTTCCAAGCATATTGGGGTGTCTACACATTGCGAAGGAGGTGGAGTTGCTACTTGCATAAAGGATTTGAGCACATTGGTTTGCTCAGAGGGTTGGGTCAGGTGCTCCATATGGTGCTTCTCGTGCTGGTGGCAAATTTCTTGTGCTGCAGTTGGAAGTTAAGGCGTACTCATCTATGTCATTCCTCTCATGGGTGCCTTATTTCTTCAACATCTATCTTCAAATTTCTTGTGCTGCAGTTGGAAGTTAAGGCATACCTTGTTTTTTCTTTCTAGCTCACATGCTCTCAATTCTTTTGGATATGCATTTCCTTTGCCCTCTTGGGGTAGCAATCCCAGTGGGGAGCTAAGAGTTTGGCAATTCAGCATACACCCTCAGCCTCTACTATGTATGAGGGAAGCCTCCAGCTATGCTCTGCATGGCAATGATATTCTCCATGTCTAGTGGACTCTCTTGATTGGATTGATCTTGCTCTTTGTATCTGCCAAAAGATTTGGCGAGATAAGCTGATCTACTCTAAGATGGAATCATTTGGCCACATGGCATTGCTCAGGCAATGCTACTTGATTCATTGGTTCTCGAAACCCTTCCTAGTGCTCCTTATTGTCCAAGGCTGAGTTTTTGGATTAAGCAATTTTTTGTGGATTTTTGTATTTTAAGTGAAGGCTAGCATATCTTTGGGTTTTTGTGGGTTTCTAATTTTTAAGTTGTGCTTTTTTTCTTTTTATTTAAGAAAACATAAAATCACGAAGTAATGTAAAGGAAAGACATGCTTTTGTGGTTTTTGTTATGTTTGATTTTTTTGTTGTTTTTATATTTTCTAGGATGTAGGAAATAAAGTGAGCGTGCAACAAGAAAAACAACATGCTTATGGGTTTTTTAGGACTTCATATTTTTTATGGGTTTTATATAATGCAAGAAAATATGAAAAAACAACGAAAATCCAGAATGAATGACAAAGCATGCAGAAAAGAAAGTGCGGAGACTTACCTATCAGCAACCTCGAAGCGAAGGTGCCAGAGCCGCACTCGCACCGCCAGTGTTGTCGACGTTGCCCTAGCAGCTCTGGTCATGCATTTCTCCATCCTTGCAAAGTAATTCCGACTATCCCACGGATGTGGGAGATCAAGACGATGGGATGCCATGGGTAGTTGGAGCCACTTGGGAAGTGGAGTCATAGGAGGCCACAAGGGGAGATGTAAAAGGATCTAGATCTACCTCAAGTGCATCACATGCTACCGAAAGCTGACCAACAACGTCGACAATAACGACGTGCCTATTGAGCAAATGCTAGACAACATTCTGCATGGGCCAGCAATGGTTTGTTGCAGGGCTGACGATGTGATGAATCATAGAAGGTGGTGAGGTCATACCACTTAGGCACCAAATCTGGCAATAGGCGCAGGGCTCGCTCCCTAAGAAACTACTGAACCAGGGGATAGATAGTGTTGAGTGGGGCTGGTAGTGGGGTGTAGTCCTATAACTGATGTCACAGCCTCTACTGCAGTTCTTGAACACCCTAATAGGATGGAGCAACCATAGGATCAAAAGGCAAAGACTGGGATGATATGGCAGCAAGGGGAGTAGGTGCCAGACCAACAAGATCTAGAGGATCTCCTAGGGAGGAAAGGGAGACAAGGGGGCAGGAGCAAGGAGATTGATATTGGAAGTCTCAACATCGTCAAAGCCTGTAAACTCATGTAAGGTTTGGCCGAGTAGGCCATGGCTCCAGTGCTAGTGCAAGGGTTGAATCCACCTCCTGCATGTTGATGCTAATGACTCCCCTGTCAATCAGGGTTTGAAGGGCATCCCAAAGAGTGATGCAATTATCATCGCAATTATCAGTCAAGTGCCCCATGACTCAGTGATAATTGCAAAAAGAGCACGTGTCAAACCATAGTGGCAAAGGGCTTCGTGGTAGTCGAAGATCTGGGAGCATAAGAAGAGGCAAAACCTTAGGGAAAGTGACACTCAAAGGCTCGACTAGAGGTGTATAGTCACACCATATCTAGCGAGATCGTCTTTTCTTTGGTTGTTACTCTTGCCGTGTCGATGTGGTGAGATGCACTGACTTGATGGAGGGGAACACATGGGAAATGAGCAAAGTATTAGGCAGAGAGAGTGGAAGTTGGATCGTTGCAACATCAATGAGATCCGAAACGGTGTTCTTCAAGGTGAAGCATTTCTCTGTGGAATACCCATTGCTCCGACGGAATTTGTAGAACGAGTCCATCCGAAACTAACGTGGAATGGCGTCTAGTGGCAGTTGGACCTCCAAGAGAGTCAAAAGATGGGCAACTTTGGGGAGGAGTGAGCTGAGTGATTTGCCCAAGGGAGTAAAGTCAAATGGCAGGTACTAGGCACGCTACCTGTCCTACTGTGGCTCTTGAAGAGAAGCATAAAGGGCACAAACTTGATAAGGGGTGTAGTCAATGCAAGTACCGATGGTACAGGAGGCAGGGTGACATGAGCGGATAGTTGACTCTGCATGGCTTAAGCAAGGGCCTGCATTTCTTGTACCAACAAGGAAAAGGACTCGACCTACGAGGATAAAGAGGCTAGAGCATCACATCTAGAGGATAGGGAGGAACCTAGTGTAGGCACAATATGATCAGGTAGGATAGTTAAGGGAGGCACGATCACAGAGACCGATTGATGAGGGAGTGCCTCAACACGAGGACCTAGTAGCAAACGCATAGGTGAAGCTAAAGGAGGGTCATAAGAAGGCACAACTGATAAAGGGCGCACGGATGACCCAAACAGGGAAGGTGGTGCCCCCGCATGAGACACCGCAGACAATCCCTAAGGCTGAGGAGTAGACAAGACAGGTAGAGATACAATAGCTAGGGGAGTAAAAGATGGACATGGTGGTTGGACATTGGGTTGAAAAGGCACTTGATAGCTAAGTCCACCAATGCCAAGAGAAACTGTAGGCTGATCCTATGCCTCATCATGATGTACCATAGGTGGAAAGGCGACAAAGGTGATAGGGTTAGGGAGCAATCCAAGCGAAGGCACCTAGATGTTGGGGTTGATGTCGAGCAAAAGCATGGGACGAGTCTGACCAGCCAACCCAGTATCCACAGGAGAAAAAGGGTCAAAGGATGGATCCTCCATGGCACTGGAGAAAATCTAGAGGGCAATCAAAGAAATGGGACAATCGGAACATATGTGCAAGGGTAAGAGATGAACACAACTGGAGGTTGTACTGTCAGGCACAACCCAAGACCTATGGTGAAACAAAAGCAATTAGAAGGTTATATGGGAAATAAGATGTGGTATGAATGGAACACATGCAAATGAATGCCTAGTATGCACTCTCGCGCTATGCTTGTCCTGAGTGGGCCGCCCATTTGAGACTTTCTCATGGGTATGGGTTTGACTCAGGGTAGGGAGTATGGTCCTCACTCTAAATCTAGGCCAAAGTTAGGCAGTGAATAGATGGTGCGTTAGGAGCCTCGACTCCAGCCAAAGTAATAAGTTGTACCCTCTACCAACACCAACACAACCCTGAACAAAGGGAGATAAGCTAACTACAAGTCACATGCCAAAGCCATGAAACAAGGAACCAAGACTACCCGTTGCAAACTACGAGTGGACACTAGAGAGGAGAAGATGCATGCTTCTAAAATGCTCAAACATGTGATATGCTTTAATGTGTTTTAGTTACGTGTTTTATTAAGTAGGAAGGAAAATATGAATTTGACTCTTGTTGTGCCTTATTGGTTGTTTTATGTCTTTGTATATATTTTTTTAAATTAAACTAAGAGGGGAGGCAAACACATCTCTATTCTCCTAAGCATGGAAAATGCAAAAAAGTGGAAATAGACACTAGATCGAAGCACGCAAACAAGCATACAATAGGCAAAAAGCATGATCATGGCATGTGTGGGTGTTGTGTTCTCATGATGGTTAAAAGAGAAGGAAGCATCTCGTCAAAAGGTAGGTTGCATGACATGTGTGTGTGTAGTGACATAGCAAGTGTGTAAAGGAAAACACTCAGCAAGCAAAAGGCATGATAAGGAGCACACCAAGGCAAAGGATAAGGAAAACAAAATAGACTCGCCACCTACTCTAATTGGGATCGAAAGATGAGGAAAACTGAATGCGATGAAATGCAGTAAAAATAATGAAATGAATGTGTGTGCATGCTCCATGCCTAATGGATGCAACACATTGGTCATTGCATGCTAGAGAAAGGGTAAGGACTCTTGTTACACATGGGAAAGGTGTTAGGCATCCCCATATGGCCGAGAAATCGATCTTTCTTCGCTAAATGCTCGCTTGTGTGGCAAATTCTAATGTGCGCTCGCTATGCCTAAGATGAATGGATGCTTGATGTCATGATGAAATGATAGATTGAAACATGCAGAGGGTTGTCACTAGGATACATGGAAATAGGTAGACAACATATAAAGTGTGCATGAAGGCACGCTGGCCAACAAGTCTTTTCTGGAATAGGCAAACAGCACGAGCAAGCCGCGACACCAAGACGGGTGTCCTATATGCGAGGCTTGTATGTGAGCCAGAATATGTAGTAGATCAATGGGCATTTCATCGCACAATGATGAATTGTATTGATGCAAATGGGCAACTATAGACACACCAATATGCTTGCAAATGGACCAAACCCTAACAGAATTATAAAACTCTAGAAAACCAAATAAAACTCCGAAAAACCAAATCAAAAACCAAAAAAAACTCTGAAAAACCAAACAAAACCCTAAAAAACCAAATAAAACTCAAAAAAACCAAACAAAACCCTAAAGAGTCCCAAAAACCCAAGAAAAACCCAAAAACAGAAAACAAAATCATAAAACCCAAGGAAAACCCTAAAATACAAAAGCAAATCATAAAACCTTAGAAAAACCCTAAAATGCAAAACAAAATCATAAAACCCTAGGAAAACCCTAAAACCCTAGTAAAACCCTAAAAACCCTGGGAAAACCCTAAAAACCCTATATAAACCCTAAAACCTAGGTTAAACCCTAATCCAAACCTTAAACCCTAGGTTAAGACCTAAATTAAATTCAAAACCCTAAACCTAAGTCAAACCCTAAACCATAAGTCAAACCCAAAAACATAAGTCAAACTCCAACAAACTTAACTACTTCCTACTTCACTCTAACTAACTTAACTACTTCCCACCTCTTCTTAACCACCTTAACCATTTCTCACTTCACTTCAACCACCTTAACCACTTCCCACCTTTTCTTAACCACCTTCCACTCTAACTATAGCAACCAACCAAGCCATTTCGAAGCATATAAATAGCCTCATTTGCAAGTGAAAAGGAGACTTTCAAAAACTTGAGAGAGGATCTTCCCAAAGCTTTTTCTCCCAACCAGAGCTACCAAAGTGATCCTGGAGCTAGGAGGAAGCTCGTAGAGGAGAGAATTCAATGTTTTCAGTCGTCTCTGGAGAGCTCCTACGGCCTCCAGCGAGCTTCGACGGTCAACTTCACTGCCAGTCCAAGTATGCCTTCCACTAACTTCAATTTATGTTAAAAATGCTATCGTAGGTCTTCCTCTATCTCCCTTGATTGATTTCAGCAGAGCCAGAGGCCTCCCTTGGTCGGAATCGAGCTCTCAGGCCTCACCAGAGCAATTTTTCGATGCCTTAGGTGGGGCTCGAATCCACTTGTTGATTCGAGCCCCAAAGCATTGGATCCTCCTTCCCAGACCTCCCTCTTGCTTCTCCACCCATCAAAACCCAACTCTACTCGATGTGGAAGCCCCTAGTAGGAGCTTGCCAGAATCACGACGTCTTGCCATTGTCAGGGAAGAAGACTATAAACGACGAAGGGACGCATGCCTCCTACATCACTGTGCCTCTCCGATCCTCCAAGAACGTTCCATGGCACGCCCCCAACGCTCTGGAGCCTTCAGAGTTGAGCCACAAGCCCTGGACTACTCCCGCAACCAAGCTCACCGGAGAAGAGAACAGCGATGGCAGGTGGAACCCAACATCGTGCAATCTTCCTCCATTTTGGTCCCTGATGGAGGGGAAATGATCCTCATCACTCTCCCGTGCCTCCTAAAGCCCTGGATCGCCCCATCGTAGCCTCTAGAGCTTCTTCCTTCTCCGACGTCGACGTCGAATCAGCCCCGATGGCGAGGGAGGTGGGAGGCTTGCTCTAGCCATTTGATCCTCTCCTCCACTTCTCCTCTTGCTCGTCGTGCCTCCTGATCTTCGATCAGGCTTTGGGATGCTCTAGAGGAGCATCACCGGCGGTCGTCGATGACAGAGTTCCATCGTCGGCAATCGTCGATTTTTTCCCTTTTAAATAATATAAAAGTAAGTTTCCTTCGATTAAATTTCTAAAACTTTTTTTTTGTTACATTTAGGTCATTATTTTCTTACAAATAGGTCCTTTTCCTTAATATTAGGTCCCTACACATTTTTTTAAAATCATTTGAATAAAGTTTGATTTGAAAATATTGCAATGTGCCCCGTGAGCTTTCTTAATAATGTTTTCCAAGTTTAAAAGTTTGACGAAAGCTCCTTGATTTGCTTTTCATGCATTAAAGTCTAGTATTTTTGCATTTAAAACCGTAAGTTTCATGAAAATCATTCTGAATGCATATTGCTCTGTTCAAATTGCATTTAAAACCCTAAATTTCATGAAATTAATTCTGAATGCATATTTCTCTAGTCAAATTGCATATAAACCCTAACTTTCATGAAAATAATTCTGAATGCATATTTCTCTAGTCAAATTGCATATAAACCCCTAACTTTCATGAAAATAATTCTGAATGCATATTTCTCTGTTAAAATTGCAAGTTAAACCCTAAGAATTCTAATATCTACATAGATATGATTTAAATTGCATTTTAGCCCTTGAACTTCACTGATTTCACACTGAATGCATGTTTTATAGGGTAAAATTACAGAATTTTCCTTGGAACTTTCTATTTCCAAACATGGATTCTTTTTCTTGCATATTTTACCCTAAATTTCCACAGAATTGCATTAAATGCATGTTTTAGTGGCAAAATTGCATTTTGATCCCTAGGAATATTCAATTTAACCAAAAATGCACATATTTATATATTTGACCCCAGATTTCTTCAAAATTACATGAAATGTGTTTTTCTATGATTTAGCCTTAGAATTTCAGTTTGCATTTAGAATTTGGGTTTCTAACACAAAAGCCCCTGGAATTCACATTTTTACACTCTCACATGCATTTTGCACATTTTGTTGCTATTTATTTTTTTCATGCATGTTTTCTTGTGATTTCTTCCTTACATCATGCACAAATTTCTAACTCATTTCAAGCTTGGTTTCCCATCGTTTCCCAGATTTCTTCCGAATTTCACGATTTTTGATTTGATTTGGCTTTTTATCACACGAGGGCATACATTAACAGGCTTAACAAGTCCCGAGTGAGGATTATTTTTCCAAATTTGATTTTCTCGGATCTCTTTGAGTTTCCACTAATTTACGTGACGCTTTCCAAGAGTTTCTCAATTTTCACAATTTTCCTCATCACCCACGAGCATACAGTAAAGCGGCATTCTCAATGGCATCATTTGTCCCTCGGATTAACTTTTTCCCTTTTATTCATTTCTTCTCTTTGATTTGGCATGTTTTTCAGTCATCTTTAGCATATGCATTCAAAATTGGGAAGCACACATCCAATAGACCATTTTGCAAGTAGGAAACCTAGAAAGATCAAGTTCCTCGGGCGCATGGGGGTGCCTAACCATTTCCCCATGCGTAACAAGAATCCTTACCCTTTCTCTGGCCTGAATTGATTTGTGCATTACATCCATTAAGCATGGAGCATGCATATGTTCGTCATCTTGTATTCTTCTTGGTTTTCTTTTGTGTTTGGTTTTCCTTGTCTTTCCATTAAAAGACTAGGTGGCGACTCCTTTCCTTATCCTTTCATATCTTTCCATGGTGTTTCCAAGTCTAGTCTTCTTCTCCGGATTCACCATCTTCACCGTGACCGTATCAGGACTCCTCATGTGTTGCCACGCACCCGTAAGGAGAGCCATGCTAGGTTCCACCGGCATGGTCACAGGAACTAGTGACTCCACTAGGGATAACCAGATTCTAGCTTTCGTTGAGGTTTTCTTACTTGTCTTTGGTCTATATACTTTGTGCTTGTTTGCTTGTACATATTTGACTGAACATGCCTTTTTGTGCCTTTTTACACCATTGCTATGCCACCACACATGCACATGACTTAATTCATGCTTTTTTTGTCAATACTTGCTTTTATTCTCCTACTTGTGAGCACTACACCAGCACATGCCATGATCATGCCGTTTGCTTGTTGATTGACTTTTTGGATTCCATGTTTGTGTGTTTTTCCCTTTAGTTGAATTTGCCATGATTAGGAGAGTAGAGACATGTTTGCATCCTTATCTGGTTAAAATAAAACACATAAACTCAGATTAACAAATAATAAGGCATAACTAGAGACAAATGCTCACAATTCCCCATGGTTTAATAAAACGCAAGTAAAAGGCACAATAGCATATCGCATGATTGATCATATAGGGCATGCATCTTCTCCTCTAAGTCCACCTATAGTTTGCGAAGGACAATCCTAGTAGCCCATTCTATAGCTTTGGCGTAGGGCGTGTTGCTAGTTTGTCCCCCCTTGTCTGGGGTCGTGTCGGTGCTAGTAGAGGGTACAACTCCATGCTACTGCAGGAGACGAGGCCACCAACACACCACCCATTACTGCCTGCGCTCTAGCCAGGATTTAGAACAGGAACCTTACTTTTATGACTGGAGTCAAAACCCAAACCCATGAGTGCGTCCCATATCGTTCACCCCATGTGGGACATGCATGGTGAGAGAGAGCATGTTAGTAGCATTCATGTGCATGTGTGCCATTCATGCCACCCTATCAAACGATTGCATAGCTAACTTACTTCTTTTGTTATCTTGCCTTGACTTTTTTACTGACACATTAGGTTCTTTTCCTTTGTCAGGTATAGAGTTCTGTGTGCGAGTTCCTAGGTCTGAGCCTGGGAGTTCCTTTCTGTGACATCAGTCTTGAGGCATTGCTCTCGACTATCTTTTCTTGAGCTATTCATCACTTCCGACAATAGCTCCTCGTAGGCGTCATCCTCTCATTTGCAATCACAGCCCCATACTTACCCGTTCGCAGTCCGTTATGGCCCAGCGAGCTTCTGAGACTTTTGCACCGGCAACTCTGGAGGGGATTCCTGTTTCTGCCCCTCCTCCTTCTTTTACTTTGCCATTAGTCATTCCATCTGCACTCCATGATAGCCATTTTTAGGCGCCTAGAGTTCCTTGTCCATCGGTTACGGGACACGTGTAGACCCTCATTGGTTTGGAGGTCACAAGTGAGGCGGTTACCATGACTACCACCAAGGCATCGGATCTGATGATGCCTTGTCCTTCAGTTGACCCTCTTCCACTTGACACACAGCTAGCTGCGATTGTTTCTTCAGTAGGAATTCAACCCGCAGCATCCTCAAACTTCCAACCCCCTATGACATCCCTATAGCTTGCCCTTCCAACCCTCGGTACTACTACCAATGGTTCCATCACCGTGCAATCTCAGCAACTTTTGGCCCTTGTGCAGAAGTTGCAAAACATGGCATTCTCTTTGGATCCTACTCTGACTGCACCTATCTGTCCCATTGTAGAGGACCCCGCTTCGTCTGCTCAGGCACTTCACATTGCACCAGTCACACCACCACTGCAGTCGTCGCCACAGCTTCGTGTTGTTTCGATGACGGGCGTCACTACTCTGCCGATAGTATCACTACCATGGCATGCACAGCATATTCCTCCCTCTACTGGTGGTCCTCCTTTTAGGTTGGCAGGAGTACACTGGCCTGTGAACCCGACAATACCTGTTTAGTAACTGTTGCTCCCACACACAACAACACGCCTCGCACAACATAACATTTCTATACCCTTGCATCAGATATAGGCTTCAGCATGCATGCCACCACAAATAGCGCACATGCATGGGTATGTTGGTCATCATGCCACGACACAAGGTGGCGAGATGATGGATCTGGAGGAGCACACAGGTACTATAGATACAACGTACGCGAGACCTGCCCAGGCTGCACATTCAATGTCAGTGGCAACCCCGAATGCACTTTTCGCCAAGATGAATGACCTTGAGAAAGCTCTACAACAAGTGCAGGGCGGGGACTGCCTGTCTTATTCATTCCAGGACCCTTGCTATTTCCCAGAGTCCATACTCCCTCTAAACTACCATCTCTTAGAATTTGAGAAATATAATGGGAAAGGCTGCCTAATTTCACACCTTAGGGCGTACTATGGCGATCTCACTCAGCTACAGGCTGACGAGAGACTTCTCATTCGCCTCTTTCAGAAACGTCTTACAAGTCCAGCTCTAAAATGCTTCACATCTCTGGATATGGCAAACATAAAGACCTTGAATGATCTGAGCCAAGCTTTTCTAGAGCAGTACTCTTTTAACCTTGACATGGTCCCAAAGCGCGAGGACCTAGTCGCCACAAAGCAGAAGCCCCACGAGCCGTTCGGGGAGTAAGTCGGGCGTTGGCGAGCCCTCGCTTCACAGGTTCGCGATAGACCTTCTAATGAAGAGTCTATCGAAATAATAATTTGAGGAGCGTAGCTAGCCACTAGGGCTCTCTGCTACGCATCCATCTTATTTCGACCTTTGCATCCCTTATCAAGGCTGGCACTCGTGTTGAGAGCTCACTGAATAGTGGAAGCATCCCTACGTTAGCAGCATTCGCAATGCAGACCATGGCTTTAGGAGGAACCAGCAACAACAACGGTGGCAACAACGGATCCAACACTGGGTACGGCTAGAAGAAGGATTCTGCTAGGAACGTTGTGGCATATGTTGGGGCTCCCGTTATGCCAATCAGTGTGGTAAGTTCACCAACTCAGAATCATGTTGTTTACACTCCTGCACCTATGGGACCACTCACATCACAAATCACCACCATCGCTGAGCCAGTCTACCAACTAGCACCGACAAGGCAAGGGCGCTACCTAGGGTCAAGACGACCTCCACAACCTGAGAGGGATTTCACTCCTATGGTTGAGCCTTTGAGTGTCGTGTTTCCTAAGGTAGCGTCGCCCCCGGAAATCCAGCCACCGCCAAACCCACTTCCGTAGTGGTTTAAAGCGGATTTAGATTGCAGTTACCATATAACCACGAGGCATTCTACGGATAACTGTTATACACTCCAGAGAGCGATTCAGAACTTGATTGACTGGAAGGTCATCACCATTAACACACAGGAGGCAGAGTCCATGCCCGCTGCACAGACACCTCATTCATCTGCATCCACATCTAGCAACATAGTCAACCGGCATTTGCCTGAGCATGTGCCCGGAACCTCAGGAGATTATTTACTTTCTTCGGATGAGGTTGAGCCATTTGATCCTTCTCTCCTCATCCATGATGTTGTAGAACCATTCTCTTATCAGCTGAGTCAATCATTCATTGAAGCTTCTAATTCTGTAGTCAATATGATCCAGTTAACTGCCCGACCAAGGCACACGGCTGGCAGACCTACCATACAATCCACCCCACCAACAATTAGTCTTTTAGCCAAACCAAGGCATGACCGGACTCACCAAGCGCCAACACCTACTCTGCCAGTTTCAGTCCCAGTGGAATTGAGGGCCCATGCTCCTATGGTCATCAACTTGACCTAGGATACTCACCGCATGCTTTATAGCTATACCACAGAAATGTGTGCTGAGGTAACATAATCAAGGAGGGTATACAAGGCCCTTATTCT
Source organism: Posidonia australis (assembly GCA_024699735.1). NCBI lineage: Eukaryota > Viridiplantae > Streptophyta > Magnoliopsida > Alismatales > Posidoniaceae > Posidonia > Posidonia australis. The sequence goes on from JAMKQA010011181.1 coordinate 34,923, forward strand.
GGCAAACAAAACCAACCAGACCATGGCTTTATCCTCCCAAGCAAAAAACCATATTCCCAGTCCAATCCCTAAAGAGACAGTCACAAGAGCTAAACCCACTGCCAAAGTTGACCCACCTGTAGCAGACATCATCGCCCAGTTAAAGAAAGTCAAAGCAGACATCTCCATCTGGGACTTAATCCATACATCGGCCGAACACTGAGGGGCATTTCTTCGAGTTTTTTCAAGCCGCTCATGTTTCCTCAACCATACAACCATCAGCCTTGGAGAACATGGTAGGGATGATAGCTGCCCCACTGGTCATTTCATTTTCTAGCTCAGAGCTTCCTCTAGCAGGGACTAATCATAATCAACCTTTCTTCATCATGGTGCAATACAAAAATTTCCGCATTCCACTCACTTTGGTTGATAATGGCGCCAGTTTAAGCATCTACCCCTTGTGCACTGCAAGCCAGGTTGTCTTTAAATCTGGGGACATTACTCCAGCTATGAACGGGGATGACGACGTTTGATAACACGCACCATGATGCCTTAGGGATCTTGATCATTCCCTTAATCATTGGACCTGCTCGTTTCGAGGTCTAATTCTATGTTCGAGCACCCTTGTCTCCACAACCATCAGGTTTTCCCCTCAACCCTCCACCAAATGATTAAGTTCTACTGGAACAACGACATTGTTGTTGTGATGGCGGAAAACTTTGAAAAGGAGAAGGTTGAGGCAATCTCTTCAGTGTCGCTCCATACTGTCCATTTTGACTCCAATCCTTCTTATGTTCTCTACTGTGTCGACCATTTTGAACCAGTCAATTTTATTCCGATTCTCGAGCGTGCCAGTCATTTGGTCACTTTTGGCAACCCCTTTTTGATGGTCGAGAATCTATGTCAGGGATAGGGGTATGAGAAGGGAGAACCTCTCAGGCGGAATGGCCAAGGAATCGCCAAACCCATTGCCACAGAGAGAAGACGGGAATTTAAAGGACTGGGATACGAGTGGAAGCTACAAGATGGATACGCGAAGCGTCGTAAGTTCCAAAAGCTCATTATTCCACGAGATTTAAATAACATTGTTAGTGCGGGATTGTTGGATCCCAATCGAAGTTTGGTGCTTGTAGAGACTGAGCAGGACAAACCAGTCAATGGGCCAGATTGGATATGTGTAGAGGATTATTACTCAGAGGAGGAAATTATGGACTTCAGAATGGGTTCAACACCATCCATGTCACCACGGACAACCATGCTGGCATTGCCAACTCTGAAGTCAGTTGAGGGGCTTTCTACAAATCCAGTTGTAGTCTGGGATTTAGTAGGGGCAGATTCAATTGTAATAGCATCAAAGCAGTAGTCAGTTTTGAAAGGGTTGCAACAAGGGTAGTCGGAGTCAGCACCTGAGGTGTTAAGAACTACTAGTGCCTATTATGTGGATTTCGCTTTCGATGAAGAGGAGGGAGATGCCATGGTAGCACAGGTTGATAACATGCTCAACGATTTGGAGGTTTTGTTTAAAGAACAGTTGGTGGTACTTGCCGAGGATGCGCAAAGTGAGCTTAGGCACAAGAAAGGAAAGGCAATAATGACAGAATACGCTGCGGAGTAGACAGTTGCATAGGGTCAGTTTGCTATCATAACCCTATGGGAGAATATATCCTTAAACGCTAGACCAGAGGAGTTTATCTCCTATTAGTCAGGAGGCGGGTCTAGGTGGTATTATCAGTCTTGGCCCCACTTGAGCAGTGGGGTCCAAAAAAAAGATCCTGATTTAGGCTCAGGAGGGAATGCGGGTGGCATCACTCACATCAGTCAAACAGAGGACAACTGCCCAACTATTGCACATGTTGAACAAGGACATCATGGAAATACAAACTTTTGTCTACATAAGAAGGCTCTGAAAGAAATGGAATAGTCGAATGCACCTACAAGTTCGGAAATAGCAGAATCTAAGCTCATTAGAGGTGCACACAAGAAAACTAGGGTTACAGTAACCATCTTAAAACACCATCAAGGGCAGAATGATGAGAAAGTGTACACCTTTGAAGACACAGATCCATCATTCCAGGAAGAAGTCCGTCTTGAGCTTATTGCATACGGAGAAGATGATGATGCATAAATTGAAGAGGAAAGTCATGATGCACCAGAATTCCAGCCTAACGATGATGATCCCGAAGGCCTAAACCTGAATGTAAAAGAAGAAACTGAGAATGGAAATATTGGCACTACTGAAGACGTCAAGGAAGTGCGGATAAGCGCCAGACTCACAGCACAGGCCAGAGCAGAACTTGTCGAGCTTCTCCGAGAATATGCAAATATCGTTGCCTGGAGTTACGATGACATGGTTGGGCTAGACGTCGGCGTAGTGGTACATACATTATCGCTTAAACCTGATGTCAAGCTAGTTAAACGGAAATTGCGTAGATGGCGACCACAATGGCTCTTGAAATTGAAGGAGGAAATAATGAAACAACACAAAGTTAACTTTCTGAAGGTCATCCTTTACCCACAATGGTTAGCGAATGTGGTTCCAGTACCTAGGAAAGATGGTCAGGTCCGAATGTGTATTGATTACAGGGACCTAAACAAAGCAAGCCCAAAGGATGATTTCCCACTCCCACACATTGATGTGTTGCTAAACAATACTGCAGGACACAAAATGTTGTCATTTATGGATGAATTCTCAAGATATAATCAAATCTGAATGGCAGAAAAGGATATGGAGAAACGTCCTTTATTACCCCATGGGGAGTGTTCTTCTATAGAGTTATGCCATTTGGGCTCAAGAATGCTAGGGCCACATGTCAAAGGGCAATGATAGCACTATTCCACGATCTCATGCACCGGGACATCGTGGTTTACGTGGATGATGTGATTGCCATGTCGAAGGAGCCTGAAGAACACATTACTTGTTTGAGGAAGCTCTTTAACCGCTTGCGAAAGTATAAGCTGGGGTTGAACCCCAACAAGTGTGTATTTGGTGTATCATCAGGCAAACTGCTGGGATACATAATTAGCCAAAGGGGAATCGAGGTAGATCCGAGCAAGGCTAAAGCCATCATTGAGATGCCTCCCCCTACAACAGAGAAAGAAGTCTGAGGGTAGCTAGGGTGGTTGCAGTATATCAACCAATTTATTGCCCAGTTGACACCAATTTGTGAGCTAATCTTCAATCTCCTGAGGAAGAACACACAGATCTGATAGGGTGTGGATTGCCAGGAAGCATTTGACAAAATCAAGAAACTCTTGGCAAGACCACCAGTCTTAGTTCCTCCAACACCAAGGTGTCCTCTGTTGCTCTACTTTTCAGTAACACAGCATTTAATGGCACGCTGTCTTTGGTTAGCATGATGAAATAGGCCACAAGGAGGGCCATTTATTATCTAAGCAAAAAGTTCAATGATTGCAAAGTTAAGTATACCGCAATCAAGAAAGTTTGCTTGTCCCTCGTTTGGGCCACACAGTGCTTAAGGCACCATATGATGGCATATCCAGTTCTATTACTGTGCCGACATGATCCTATGAAATACCTGTTTCAGAAGACAACACTGCTGGGTAGATGTGTCAAGTGGCAAGTGTTTTAATCTCAGTTTGACATCACTTTTGTCACTCATGAGTCGATAAAAGGACAGGAAGTAGCAGATCACTTAGCAGACTTACCCTTGCCAGAGTACCAACCCCGGCAAACTCAATTCCCTAATGAGGTTATATTGTTCACCATGGTAGAAGAAGAGCTAGTAGTCCCTCGAGATAAAGATTAGTGGCAGCTCTACTTTGATGGCGTTGTTAATAGGGGAGGCATGGGTATTGGTGCGGTATTGAAAACTCCGCAGGGCCAGATGATCCCGTTTGCTCGAAAGTTAACCTTTGTGTGCACCAATAATGTGGCGAAGTACGAGGCATGTATTCTTGGCTTGTGGGCTGCATTAGAACATAATGCACGGAAACTACATGTGCATGGCGATGCCATGTTGGTTATCTCTCAAGTTAATGGCAATTGCAGAACCAATGACCTGAAATTGGTTCCATACCACAAGCATCACTTAAAGCTGATTGCCAAGTTTGAGGAGATACGCTTTTACTTTATGAACAGGGCCAAGAATGCTTACGCAGATGCACTGGCCACTCTTGCATCCTTGTTGTCCATATTAGAGGATGACACAGTGAAAGTGTCGGTAACCTGTACAGACCAACTGACACACTACATGAGCATAGAAGAAGTAGATTCCACAGCAGAGATCCCTTGGTATCATGACATCAGAGCTTACCTGGAAACTAGGAGTCACCATCCAGATGCATCGGTAGCAGATTGGAAAACCATGATCCGACTGGCCTGGAAATATGTGCTTGCAGCAGGTCACTTGTACAGGAGGTCTTACAATCAGATGCTTCTACGCTGTCTTGATAAAAAGGAGGCCGATACAGTAATGTTGCAAGTGCCTACTGGGACATGTGGGCCTCACATGAATGGAGTATTATTGGCCAAAAAAATAATGTTACAAGGTTATTTCTAGTCAACCATGGATACAGACTGCTGCCAGTTTGTGTGAAGATGTCATAACTGTCAAGTCCATGGCAACTTCATTCATGCACCACTGCAGCAACTTCACAGCATGTTGTGACCCTCACCTTTCTCAACATGGGGAATAGACGTCACTGGAGATATCCACCTAGTAGCTTCCAATGGACATCAGTACATCTTAGTAGCAATTGATTATTTTACAAAGTGGGTGGAGGCAACTTCTTACAAGATAGTGACCGCCTCCGTGATGGAAATGTTCATCAACAACAACATCATTACCCAGTATGAGGTCCCACATTCCATCATTTCTAATAATGGGACACATTTCACAGCCGAAAAGGTTGAGGATTTCCTACAGGAGTTCCATATCTAGCATCACAAGTCCTCCCCATACCATCCTCAGATGAACGGTGCAGTCAAATCCACCAATAAGAATCTCACTAGGATTCTTAAAAAGATGGCGGAGACATATAAGGACTAGTATGACAAGCTCCCATACGCTCTGTGGGCTTATAAAACATCAGTCCAAACTTCAACAAGAGTGACTCCATATTCTCTAGTATACAGCATGGTAGAAGTCCTACGAGTAGAGCTGGAGATATCGTTGCTTAAAGTCCTCAAAGGAGTAGAGCTGGAAGAGGTGGAGTGGATTGAGGACTGCCTTGTTCAACTGAACTTGATAGATGAGCATCGATTGCAAGCTATGCATCATGCACAATGCTATCAGAAATGCATGGCCAAAACTTATCAGGAAAACGTTCGACCAAGATGCTTTTTGCTAGGGGACCTGGTCTTGCAAGCAATACATCTCTGATAGTCATGGGAAGTTCAGGCCCAACTGGAGTGGACCATTTGTGGTCAAGCAAGTCTACTCTAGAGGGGTTGTCATCCTTGAGGACATGGACTGCATCAAACAGTCAGAGCCAGTTAATTCATGTTACCAGAAAAAGTACTATTAATGATCATAAACAGTGTGTCCTCACTCTACGACACTGACACTTTCCTCCATGCATGCATAAATTCATGTTCTTTCTACATCCATGTAGCCTTGCATGACAACACATACTAACCCCCATTCAATATTTTCATATATAGGCCGATGTTTGCATGCATCAACACATGCATGGATCTTATTCCGGTGATGATAAACGGAATAAGCCTGCCAATGTTGGGAATGCGTAGCACCTCCTCAAGTAGATACTATTCAGGAACCTAGGGAGAAAGGGAGCCACCATTCATTGTGAATTGGACGAAGAATCAACGACGCTCAAGGACCCTGCACCTCCCAGAGGGAGATAAAATGTTAGGGGTGAGAATGAGAGCATGAGAAATAAAACAAAAATATATATATCTGTGAAGGGGCATAAAAGAATAAGAAGGCAAAAGTCGCAGATAGAAGTCAATCCTAAAAAGAGAGGCATAATGTGACCATGACAGTGGAACCCTTGCGCGGCTCTCCTACTTCTCAGTGTGCAGAAACACACGAGGAGATCTGATACGGTCACGGCGAAGATGGTGAATCTGGAAGAAGAGATTAGACTTGGAAACACCAAAGGGAAGACAAAAAGGATAAGGAAAGGAGTCACCACCTAGTCTTTTAATGGGAAGACGAGGAAAAGCAAAACAAACACAAGAAAATCACGAAACAAAACAAAATGTAGAATGCATGTGTGATCTGTGCCTAATGGATAATGCAAGATGAATACGGGCTAGAGAAAGGGTAAGGATTCTGGTTATGCATGGGGAAGGGGTTAGACACCCCCATGCGCCCGAGAAAACTCGATCTTTCTAGGTTTCCTACTGTCCATGGTCTAATGAATGTATGCTTGCTTATTCTATATGCTCATGCATGAAGATGATTGAAAACATGCCAAATCAAAGTAAAGTAGCAAAATAAAAGGGACAAAGTTAATCTGAGGGTCAAATGTAGGCATTGAGAATGCTGCTTTACTGTATGCCCTGGGGCGATGAGGAAAATCATGAAATTCCCTGAAAGTGTCGCGCAAATCAGCTGAAATTAGGATAAATCTGAGAAAATCAAAAAGGGGAAAATAATCCTCATTTCGGGACAATGTCAGCTTTGACAAGCCTTTTACTGTACGCCCTCAAGCGATGGAAAACCAAAACAAGTGAAAACCACGGAAAACCGAAGAAAATCAAGAAAACAGGGAGAAAACCAAGCTAGAATCAAGCTGCGAAATCATGCGCAAAACCAGGAAGAAAAGACGAGAAAATCCATGCAAAAAGATGTGAAAAGTCATGCAAAATGCAAGTGTGAATGCAAATATGAGAAATCCAAGGGGTTTTGTGCAAAAAACCAAAATTTCGAGGAAAACAGATGTTCTGAAGCCCATGTCATCAAAAAATACAAAGGAAAACACATTCTATGCAAGTACGAATAATTCTAGGGCCAAATGTGCATATGTGTGCAATCCTAGTCAAAATGAATTTTCCTAGGGGTCAAATTGCAATTCTACTACTAAACTTGCATTTAAAACAATTCAGTGGAAATTCAGGGTAAAAATGCAAGAAAATTTATTAAGAAAGGTTCCAGAAAGTTTCAGGGGCAAAACAGTCATTTTACCCCTGAAAACAGGCAATCAAAGTAATATCAATGACGTATAGGGGCTAAACTGCAAATTACCTAGTACAAACATGCATCCAGAAAAGTGTCAGTAAAGACAGAGGGTTAAAGTGCAATTTCCTAAGGGAAAACATACTTCAGAAAAGTTTTCGAAAACTCTTGGGGTTTAAATGCAAATAAACCAAAGAAATGAACATTCTGGAAAATTTCTGCAAAGTACAGGGGTTTAAATGCAAATTAACCAGCAAAAGCATGCATCCTGGATGATTTCAAAAGAATGCAGGGGCTTTTATGCAATTTTTCTGAAACAAAATACATTTTAAAAACTCTGGAGGGCTTTTATTAAAGTTTTAAACTCAGAAAACATTATTTTAAATGTACAAGATAAAACATGTAATATTTTCAATTAAAAATTTATTCGAAAGATTTATGAAAAATGATTGCAGGCCCTATATGTAATAAAAGGATCTAAAAGAAATGCCAGAAGGACCAAAATGAAAGAAAAACAATGTTTCTGTATTTTATTCAAATAAAATGTTTTAAATTGTTTTTAAAATGAAAAAAAGAAACGACGGTCGCCAGCGATGGAGCTCGCCGCCGCCGACCGCCGGTGGGGGCCATCAGAGGAGAAGAAGGAGACCTTCCCGTGGGTTGATCTAAGATCAGACTCCATGAGAAGCAAGAAAAGAGGCACCCAGAGAGATCCAACGGATTGGATCAGAGGCACAACAGCTGGAGTGGTCCACTCACCCACTCTCGCCGTCGGGGCAACTCCGACGACACACCCGAGGAGGTTGGAGGCATTCGATGTAGTGGTGCTGCAATCTGAGGCTTCTGGAAGGTTGAGGAGGAGTAGAAGGCGGTTTTCCTCCATCCAGGAGCAAGGATCAAGCCTTCCCATGCTTCCCGGACTCCGCCTGCCGTCGTCGCAACAAATTCCGACGAGCTGGGCTGAGGAAGCCTCCCTGAGCTCGAACTGGATGGCTGGCTGCTTCGGAGCGTCGAGGAAACACCAAGGATCGTTCCTTTGGGGCCAAGGTGACGCTGCGACGTGCCAGGATCGCCATTGCACTCCACTGTGAACCTTCTTCGCTGGCGACAGTGACGGAGCGGCGACGGCTGCGTTCTTCTACTGGCACCTCCACAGCGACCGAAGCAAGGCGATGACAAGCGGAATAGCAAGAGGGGGCTAGGGGGAGAAGAAACCAAGGCTTTGGGACAAGGGAGGAGCCCCGAGCCAGTGCCCCCACCTAGGTCGCCGGAAATCGACTCTGACGGAGCCTAGGGGCACCAAACGAGCCAGAGGAAGCCTCTGGAACCACTAGAATTGATCCAGGAAGAAGGAGGAAGGCCTAGGAGCAACTATTTAACCATAATTGAAGTCAAAAAGAGGAGTACCTGGTCTGGCAGTGGTTTTTCACCTTGTTACTCACCGAAGATTGCCGAAAATCACCTCTCCTCCTCTACTGTGAGCTCCTCTGTCTCCCAGGAACCCTCTCTCGCAGACCACCTAGAGCTCTATTTATAGCCTAGAAAAGCCATAACAACCATAACAAACTCACAACCTCCCACTCCAACAAACCAAAACCACCTAACGACCTCTTAACCGCCTAATTAATCACTAACAAAAACCCACTAATCACTAACCAACTCTAACAAACCTATAACAAACCTAGGGATTAAGAAAGTGGGCTTAGGTGGGCCTAATGGGCTTTCATGGGCCTTGGTGTGATTAAATGGGCTTTGGTGGGCTCAAGGGGCCTAATGGGCTTATGTGGGCTTTGTGGGCCTAAAGTAGGCTCTCATGGGTCCAAATGAATAAAATGGGCTCACATGGGCTTAGAATGGGTTGTGATGAGCCTAAATAGGTCTTGTGGGCCCAAGTGGGCTTAAGTAGACCTCAATGAGTTAAATGGGCTATCAATGAGTTAAATGGGCCAAGGTGGGCTAAATTGGGTTTTGTGGGCTTTGAATGGATTCAACTAGGGTTAGAGTTCATTGGTGATTGAAAGCCCAGCCACCACACTTTCAACCTACAAAATTGGGGTGCCTACACATAGCTGGTAGCACTGTCCCTCCAATTTATCTTGGGGAAGAGTAGGAGTTAATACCTGGAAGACATGTTCCAAAAGGGCCTAGCCAACCCTTTAAACAGCAGCAGCTCCCCACCATAGACTAGGTACCTATTACCTCCAAGCAAGGGATTGGGCGAACCCACATGCCTATGAGGGAGAAAGAATAAAGAACGAATAAAATAAAAAAGCAGGGGTATAGTCCAGTGGGGTTTGGAATGGAGTCCAAGACACAGTGTCGTATTTCCAGAGAGCCACCCAAATGACTAGGGGCTTGGATAGAGTCTCGTGAGGTCTGGAGTTACCATTCCCTTGTATACTTGGCAATAAGCATCCCAATGCTTAGGGCGCCAATATGATCCCACAAATCATTCAGCATGCATGCATTTCTTTCCACAAATATCATCCTAAAAGTGTCACAGAATATTATCTGGTTCGTTTAGCTAGGATGTGACAATGACTTTCAGTCTAAGAGAATCAAGTAGACTTCGCCTAAACCAAGGGCATGCAAGCTACTCTCGTTGGTTATGGCCACTTATGTCAAACCAGGGGCATATCAGCTGTCCTATGGTTAGACACATGAGCCAGTACTCGACCAGGGGCATGTAAGCTGCTCTGTTTCGTTAAGAGTAGTCCATGTCAAACCAGGGGCATGTCAGTTGTCCTATGGTTAGATGCTTTGTGCCAATGCTCAACCAAGGGCCTGTCAACTACTCTGTAGGTCGAAGATCCCAGTAATCTGCTGGGAGGCACAGTCATTAAATATCATGATTCCCTGGGTTTGATGGTCATATCTCATTACTTAGGTACCTGGTCAAAACCTAGGCCTTCCCTCAAGGTTGTGCACAAGATTTAGTTCGTTTAGCAACTCTTGGTTCGGTCAGTTGTAGTTCTCTGCTTTGGGCCAGTTTCTCTGATTCTTTCAATACATTGTGTTGCATCTTTTACCTGTCTGCTTTGGATTTGCTAAGTGCTATTGAACGAAGCAAAGCTGAAATCCGTTTCTAAAACAATGTTTTGAGCATGTCCTACAAAAGATCGTTTGCACCTTCTGGGGAGGCTTGAGTTAGGGAAAGCTGAAGCGCCTTACAGATCATGGGTTTCCCTACGATGGTGGTGAGCACACATAGCTTAGATGTTCTCCAAGCATGGATCAAGTAGTTGACAAAAAGTGATCGCAACAAGCTGCGGATTTGGGGGATCACTTCAAAGCTTCTGCTTATCGCAAAGGTGGAGGTTTCTTGACATTTCCTATGTGCAGTTGCCTGATTATGGAAACCGGCTAATCATGTATTCTACTGGGAGAATCGAATTGACCCCAACCATGGATGAGGTACACAGAATATGTTGTCTACAAAGATTCTTGGGACCCACCGTGTTTATGTAGCACGATAGGTATTCCTCAGTCTTGAATGAGCTAACTGGCCTATCGACCAGTTATTGTGATCGTCAGCTCATCGGCTCAGATGTACATTCTCCCATGTTGCAGCTAGCTTACTTTGACAAAGTAGCTAGAATGTGCGCCTCCTCGGGTGACGAGCTGTGGCTGAAAGGCTTTGTTGTCCGCATCCTAGGGGAATTGATTTTGAGCCATGGTCGGGTGGTTGTGAACGTTGAAGTCGCCGAGATTGCTTTGGAAGTTGTCACCCAACAGATAGATTTAGCCCCAGTCATCTTGGCAAAAGCTTACAAGGCTCTGGACCGATCACTACGTCGCTGCCGGCACTTTTATGGATGTGGAGCTTTTGTGCAGGTATGGTTGGCAGCACAACTAGGTGTAAAAGTCTTATACCCGTAACGATCAACCTTCAAGTCATACTGTCAATGCTGCCATGCGCCCACGCTCACCACAGTTCAGACGGAGTACGAGCGTTTAGAAAGCTTGATAGAATAGAAATCACCGAGCACATTATTCTTTCGGCTTCTCATAACTTTGAGGCCTTCTTCAACACAACCAACATGCAACTTATCGTCCTGTCAGGGTTGACTAGTGGAGTGGAATATCACCCAATCCGTGTGATGTGGCAGTTCGGTTACCAACAAGATTCCTTTGATCAGGGGCAAATGCCAGCACAGTTCGAAGAATACCCCTAAGCTCCTACACTATGACTAAAGAGCTATCTCGCCTGCTTAGTGACTCCATACGATCGAGGGATCTTACAGTCATAGAATGGGAGAGTTGCATAGCAAATTATGAAGCCGAAGTTGAAGAGGCCTGGCCAATCTGTAGCGCCGCCCCAAGCCGTACACTCTTTACTAAAGCCTCGGGCTCTAAGAGATCTAGAGATGTTGTAGATTATTAACATTCATGTCATGTTACTAGTTCTTTGCAAGTTGAAATACATCTAATCACTTCATTGACTCTGGTCATAAAATCATCAGAACATTTCTAGCGAGCTTATTCGATTGCTTATGGTTGATGCAGAACAGAAATCACCAACGCGACAGCATGTGCATGACTGGTGTAGGATTCTACTTTCTTTTGCCTATCTGCTTGGCACTGGGGCCACCTAGATAATAGTCGAGAATCTCATTTTATTGCCCAAGCCTGGACGAATGAAGCCTTCACAAACTTCAGTACCAGGAGGGCGGAATTCCCGCCCATGCCTTTGAATTCTGATACAGATGGATGGATACAAGGCCACCCTTTTCCATCTCTATTTTCTAGACAACTGCCCAGAGTCTAGATGGTCCCATCTGCGGTTTGATCCGTCAGGAGGAATCTCAGTGCCACCTCTCTCGCCTATGAATTTCGATCCAGAAGAACAGATTCAAGGCCTCCTTTTTCCATCTCATTTTTCTAGACAACCGCCCAGAGTCTAGATGGTTCCATCTGCGGTTCGATCTGTCAGGACGAATCTCAATGCTGCCTCCCTCACCTTTGAATTTCGATCCTGTTGGACGAATTCAAGGCCCCCCTTTTCCATCTCAATTTTCTAGACAACCGCGCTGGAGTCTAGATGGTCCCATCCGCGGTTTGATCAATCAAGACAAATCTCGGTGCTACCTCCCTTGCCTATGAATTCCGATCCGTCTAGACTACTACATGGAGTCCTGATGGTCACATCCGCAGTTCAATCCGTCAGGACGAATCTCTGTGCCACCTCCCTCACCTTTGAATTCCAATTTTGTTGGATGGATTCAAGGCCTCCCTTACCCATCTCATTTGTCTAGACTACCACCTGGAGTCTAGATGGTCCCATCCATGGTTCTTTCCGTCAAGATGAATATTGGTGCCTCCTCTCTCGCCTTGAATTCCAATGCTGATGGATGGATTCAAGGCCTCCCTTTTAAATCTCTTTTTTCTAGACTACCATCTAAAGTCTAGATGGTCCCATCCGCAGTTCGATCAGTCAAGACGAATCTCGGTGCTACCTCCCTCGCATTGAATTCCGATGCTAATGGATGGATTCAAGGCCTCCCTTTTAAATCTCTTTTTTCTAGACTACCATCCGGAGTCTAGATGGACCCATTCGCAGTTTGATTAGACAAGACGAATCTCGGTGCTAACTCCCTCGCATTCGAATTACGATCCTGATGGACGAATTCAAGGCCTCCCGTTTCCATCTCTTTTTTTTAGACTACCTCACGGAGACTAGATGGTCCCATCTGTGGTTCGATCCGCTGAGACGAATATCAGAGCCACCTCCAACATTTTTGAATTCTGATCCCGATGGACATATTCAAGGCCTCCATTTTCCATCTCATTTGTGTAGACTAGGCTCGGAGTATAGATGGTCCCATCCGTGGTTCGATTCATCAAGAGGAAACTCGGTGCCACCTCCCTCGCCTTTGAATTCCAATCCTGATGGATGAATTCAATGCCTCCCTTTTCCATCTCCTTTTTCTAGACAACTGCTTGGTGTCTAGATGGTCCCATCCACAGTTCGATTCGTCAGGACGAAACTCGATGCCACATCCCTCGCCTTCGAATTCCGATCATGATGGACGGATTCAAAGCGTCACTTCTAAATCTCATTAGTCTAGACTACCGTCGGGAATCTAGATGGTCCCATTCGTGGTTCGATCTGTCATGACGAATCTCGGTGCCACCTCCCTCGCCATTTGATTTCCGATTCTGATGGACGGATTCAAGGCCACCCTTTTCCATCTCATTTGCCTAGACTACAGCGAGGTGTCAAGATGGTTCCATCCATGGTTCGATCCGTCAAGATGAATCTCGGTGCCACCTCCCACGCCTTTGAATTCCGATCCTGGTGGAAGTATTCATTGCCATCCAGTTCCGTCTCATTTGTCTATACTACAGCCCAAATTCTTGGTGGTCCCATCCGCGGTTCCATTCGTCAGGACGAATCTTGGTGCCACCTCCCTTGCCTTTCATTTCCGGTCCTCACGGACAGATTCATGGCCTCCCTTTTCCATCTCATTTGTCTAGACTACCGCCCGGAGTCTAGAAGATCCCATACGACGTTCGATCTGTTAGGACGAATCGCGGTGCCACCTCCCACGCCTTTGAATTTTGATCCTAATGGATTGGTTCAAGGCCTCCCTTTTCCATCTCATTTTTCTAGACTACCTCCAGGAGTCCAGATGGTCCCATCTGCGTTTCGATCCGTTAGGACAAATCTCGGTGCCACCTCCCTTGCCTTTGAATTCCGATCCTAATGGTCAAATTCAAGGCCCCGCTTTTCCATCTCAATTTTCTAGACTATCGCCATGGAGTCTAGATGGTCCCATTCGCGGTTCGATCCGTCATGACGAATCTCAGTGCCACCTCCCTCGCCTATGAATTCCGATCCTGATGGACAGATTCAAGGCCTCCCTTTTCCGTCTCATTTCTTTAGACTACCGCCCCGAGCATAGATGGTACCATCCACGGTTCGATCCATCTGGACAAATCTTGGTGCCACCTCCCTCGCCTTTGAATTCCGATCCTAATGGATGAATTCAAGGCCTCCCTTTTCCATCTCTTTTTTATAGACTACTGTCGAGAGACTCGATGGTCACATCCGAAGTTTGATCTGTCAGGACGAATCTCAATGCCACCTTACACACCGTTGAATTCCGATCCTGATGGATGGATTCAAGGCCTCCCATTTCCAACTCAGTTGCTCTGACTACAGCCGGGAGTCTAGATGGTCCCATCCACTGTTCGATCTGTCAAGACGAATCTCGGTGCCACCTCCCACGCCTATGAATTTCGATCGTGATGGACGTATTCGAGGCCTCCATTTTCCATCTCACATTTTTAGACTACCTCCCGGAGTCCAGATGGTCCCTTCTATGGTTCGATCGGTTAGGACGAATCTCGGTGCCACCTCCCACGCCTTTGAATTTCGATCCTGATGGACGGATTCAAGGCCTCCCTTCTCCATCTCATTTTTCTAGACTACAGCCGGGAGTCTAGATGGTCCCATCCGCGGTTCGATCCGTCAGGACGAATCTCGGTGCCACCTCCCTCGCCTTTGAATTCCGATCCTGATGGACAAATTCAAGGCCCTACTTTTCCATCTCAATTTTCAAGACTACCGCCCTGGAGTCTAGATGGTCCCATCCACGGTTCGATCCGTCAAGACGAATCTCGATGCCACCTCCCTCGCCTATGAATTCCGATCGTGATGGACGTATTCGAGGCCTCCATTTTCCCTTCTCACTTTTCTAGACTGCCTCCCGGAGTCCAGATGGTTTCATCCGCGGTTTGATCCGTTAGGACGAATCTCGATGCCACCTCCCTCGCCTTTGAATTCCGATCTTGATGGATGAATTCTAGGCCTCCCTTTTCCATCACTCTTTTCTGGACTACTGCTCAGAATCTTGATGGTCACATCCGTAGTTTGATCCGTCAGGTCGAACCACGGTGCCACCTCCCTCGCCTTTGAATTTCGATCCTGATGGATAGATTCAAGGCCTCCCGTACCCATCTCTTTTTTCAAGACTACCACCTGGAGTCTAGATGGTCCCATCCACGGTTCTTTCCGTCAAGACGAATCTCGGTGCCACCTCCCTCGCCTTGAATTCCGATGCTGATAGATGGATTCAAGGCCTCCCTCTTAAATCTCTTTACCCTAGACTTGGCCCGGTGCCCAAATGGTCCCATCCACGATTCAAATCGTTAGTACGAATCTCAATGCCACCTCCCTCGCCTTTGAATTCCAATCCTGATGGTCGAATTCAAGGCCTTCATTTTCCATCTCAGTTTTCTAGACAACCGCCCAGAGTCCATATGGTCCCATCTGTAGTTCGATCCATCAGGACGAATGTCGGTGCCACCTCCCTCGCCTTTGATTTCCTAATATGATAGACGAATTCATGGCGTCCCTTTTCCATCTCATTTGTCTAGACTACCACTAGGCCCTCGCCTTGAATTCCGATGCAGATAAATGGACTCAAGGCATCCCACTTAAATCTCTTTACCCTAGACTAGGCCCGGTGCCCAAATGGTCCCATCCACGATTCAATCCGTTAGTACGAATCTCGATGCCACCTCCCTCGCCTTTGAATTCCAATCCTGATGGTCGAATTCAAGGCCTCCATTTTCCATCTCAGTTTTCTAAACAAATGCCCAGAGTCCAGATGGTCCCATCTACAGTTCGATCCATCAGGACGAATGTCGGTGCCACCTCCCTCGCCTTTGATTTCCTAATATGATAGACGGATTCATGGCATCCCTTTTCCATCTCATTTGTCTAGACTACCACTAGGAGTCTAGATGGTCCCATTTGTGGTTCAATCTGTCATGACAAATCTCGGTGCCACCTCCCTCGCCTTTTGAATTCTGATTCTGATGGACGGATTAAAGGCCTCCCTCTTCCATCTCATTTGTTTAGACCACAGCGAGGAGTCTGGATGGTCCCATCCGTGGTTCGATACGTCAAGACGAATCTCTGTGCCACCTCCCTCGCCTTTGAATTCCGATCCTAATGGACTTATTCAAGGCCTCCGTTTTCCATCTCATTTTTCTAGACTACTGCTCGGAGTCTAGGTGGTCCCATCTGCGCTTCGATCCGTTAGGACGAATCTCGTTGCCACCCCCCTCGCCTTTCATTTCCGGTCCTCATGGATAGATTCATGGCATCCCTTTTCCATCCCGTTTTTCTAGACTACCGCCCGGTGACCTGATGGTCACATCCGCAGTTCGATACGTCTGGACGAATCTCGGTGCCACCTCCCTCACCTTTGAATTTCGATCCTTATGGATGGATTCAAGGCCTCCCTTTTCCATCTAATTTGCCTAGACTAGCACCGGGAGTCTTGATGGTCCCATCCGTGGTTCGATCTTTTAGGACGAATCTCAGTGCCACCTCTCTCACATTTCATTTCCAGTCCTGATGGATAGATTCAGCGCCACCCTTTTCCATCTCATTATTCTAGACTACTACCAGGAATCTAGATGGTCCCATCCGTCATTCGAACCATCAGGAAAAATCTCTGTGCCACCTCCCTTGGCTTTGAATTCTTATCCTGATGGACGAATTCAAGGCCTCCGTTTCCTATCTCTTTTTTCAAGACAACCGCCCAGAGTCTTGATGGTCACATCCGCAGTTCAATCCGTCAAGATGAATTTCAGTGCCACCTCCCTCACCTTTGAATTCCGATCTTGATGGATGGATTCAAGGCCTCCCTTTTCCATCTCATTTGCCTAGAATACCACCGAGAGTCTATATGGTCCCATCCGCGATTCGATCCGTCAAGAAGAATCACGGTGCCACCACCCTCACATTTGAATTCCAATCCTGATTGACGGATTCAAGGCATCCCTTTTCCATCACATTTGTCTAGTCTACAACCAAGTGTCATGATGGTCCCATCTGTGGTTTGAACTGTCAGGATGAATCTTGGTGCCACCTCACCTGCATTCGAAATCCGATCCTGTGGGATGGATTCAAGTCCTCCCCTTTCCATCTCATTTGTCTAGACAACTGCCTGGGGTCTAGATGGTCCCATTTTTGGTTCTATCCATCTGGATGAATCTCGAGGCCACCTCCCTTGCCTTCGAATTCCGATCCTGATGGACGGATTCAAGGCCACCCTTTTCCATCTCATTTCTCTGGACTACCGCCCTGAGTCTTGATGGTCCCATCCGCAGTTCGATCCGTTCGGACAAATTCGATGCCACCTCCCTCGCCTTTGAATTCCGATCCTCATGGACGAATTCAAGGCCTCCCTTTTCCATCGCTTTTTTCTAGACTACTACCGAGAGACTTGATGGTCACATCCGCAGTTCGATCCATCAGGACGAATCTCGGTGCCACCTCCCTCGCCTTTGAATTCCGATCCTGATGGACGGATTCAAGGCCTCCCTTTTCCATCTCATTTGTCTGGACTACAACAAGGTGTCTTGATGATCCCATCTGCGGTTCGATCCGTCAGGACGAATCTCAATGCCACCTCACCTGCCGTTGTATTCCAATCCTGTAAGACGGATTCAAGGCCTCCCATTTCCATCTCATTTGTCTAGACTACCGCCGGTGTCTAGATGGTCCCATTCGCGGTTCTATCCATCAGGATGAATCTCGGTGCCACCTCCCTCGCCATTGTATTCCAATCCTGATGGACGCAATCAAGGTCTCCCTTTTCCATCTCAATTGTCTGGACTACATCCCGGAGTCTAGGTGGTCCCATCTACGGTTCGATCCGTCAGGTGACTCTCAATGCCACTTCCCTCACCTTTGATTTCCGGTCCAGATGGACTGATTCATGGTCTCCCTTTTCCATCTCACTTGTCTAGACTACCTCCCGGAGTCTAGACGATCCCATTCATGGTTCGATCTGTCATGACGAATCTCGGTGCCACCTCCCTCGCCGTTTGAATTCCGTTTCTGATGGAGGGATTCAAGGCCACCCTTTTCCATCTCATTTGTCTAGACTACAGCGAGGAGTCAAGATGGTTCCATCCACGGTTCGATCCGTCAAAACGAATCTTGGTGCCACCTCCCACGCCATTGAATTCCGATCCTGGTGGAAGTATTCATGGCCATCCATTTCCGTCTCTTTTGTCTCTACTACTGCCCGGATTCTTGGTGGTCCCATCCGTTGTTCCATCCATCAGGATGAATCTCGGTGCCACCTCCCTCGCCTTTCATTTCCGGTCCTCACGGACAGATTCACGGCCTCCCTTTTCCATCTCATTTGTCTAGACTACCGCCCGGAGTCTAGAAGATCCCATACGACGTTTGATCTGTTAGGACGAATCACCGTGCCACCTCCCACGCCTTTGAATTCCGATACTGATGGATGGATTCAAGGCCTTCCTTTTCCATCTCAATTTTCTAGACTACCGCTAGGTGTCCAGATCGTCCCATCCGCGTTTCGATCCGTCAGGACGAATCTCGGTGCCACCACCCTTGCCTTTGAATTCCAATCCTGATGGACAAATTCAAGGCCCCGCTTTTCCATCTCAATTTTCTAGACAAGCACCATGGAGTCTAGATGGTCCCATTCGCGGTTCGATCCGTCAAGACGAATTTCGGTGCCACCTCCCTCGCCTATGATTTCCGATCCTGATGGACGGATTCAAGGCCTCACTTTTCCATCTTAGTTCCCTAGACTACCCCCCCCCCCCCCC
>JAMKQA010011182.1:0-34705 GCA_024699735.1 Posidonia australis
TTGATCTGAGAATAGCATATTCATACTCCTTGGTGTCTATTTATTTTGCCTACCGACTGCTGTAGCTTCATTTCCATTCAGTGTTTTTTTGAAATCTTGTGCCTTTCATGTTTGGTGATGGTTATTGTAATCATTAATAATATATAGATTGAAACATGAATCATATAATCTGTTTGTTTTTTTTTTTGGCTGAATTGCCCTAATTAATTCTATCAGTTCTAGCTATACTAATTTTATATTCTCACTTTTGTTGAAACACTGTGCTTAATTTCTATTTCTCTGTGTATGATATGATGGGCTTATTCTGCAGAATCAACATCTTTTTCTTTTCAGGTTTTGCTTTTGGATTGCCACTTAAAAAAGGCAAAATGGAGGATATTCCTGAGGCATTGCTCATGGAGATTTTCAATAGAATCGATAGAACCTCTGACAGAAACTCCCTATCTTTAGTAAGCAAAAGTCTCCAGACAATGGAGGGGAAGCAAAGAGCACATTTACGTGTGGGTTGTGGACTGCATCCAGCAAGGGAGGCATTGGCTTCCCTTTGCAACCGGTTTCCTAACTTGACAGCGGTTGAAATTGATTACACCGGTTGGTTGTATAAATTTGGGAAGCAACTGGATGACAAGGATCTACTTGTCCTCTCCTCCCGTTGCCCATCACTTACTTGTCTCACCCTTAGTTTCTGTTCGTTCATCACGGACACGGGTATTGGCTATTTGTCCTCGTGCAGAAATCTCTCTTCCCTGAAACTGAATTTTGCACCGTCGGTCAGTTCTAATGGACTGCTCTCTCTCTCATTTGGTTGTAAGAACCTGACCACACTCCACCTCTCCCGTTGCATGAACGTGAAGAGTGTTGAATGGTTGGAGCACCTTGGTAAGATGGGAACTCTGGAGGATCTGTCCATAAAAAACTGCAGAGGAATTGATGAAGGTGATCTTATGAAGTTGGGACCTGGTTGGAGGAAGATCAGATACTTGGAGTTTGAGTTGGATAAGAATGACATAGCCTTGAAGGCCTACTCTCACTTAACAGTGCATAAATGGCAGAAGCAGCTTTATCCCTGCGAGCAACTTAAGGAACTTCATTTAGCAAACTGCATTACAAACCCATCAAGAGGGTTCTCGTGTGTGATGGGCGAGTGCAGGATGTTAGAGAAGCTTACACTTGACGTGTGCTTCACGTTGAGCGACAGGGATATTTCTTCTTTAGCTCAGAACTCCAGCAGACTCAAGACCATCTCCCTCCGTGTTCCTTCATCTATTCCCCTACCTGCAACAGCTAACGATTCAATACTAAGTGATGCGAGTTTAGGTTCTCTAGCTTGTGGTTGTTCCATGCTTGAAGAAGTTTCTATATCCTTCTCCGAATGGAAGTTCCCTACATTTTCATGTTTCACCCTCAGTGGAGTCATCAATTTAATTCAGAGCTGTCCTGTTCGCGTTCTGGTACTTGATGGTGCTTGCTTCTTCAACGACAGTGGGATGGAGGCCCTGTGTTCTTCTTCTCTTTTGGAGGCATTAGAGCTTGTGTTGTGTCAGGAGGTAAGTGATGAAGGTTTGCTGCAGGTTAGGCACTACCCTCGCTTGAGTAGATTGACGCTTTGCAAGTGCATGGGTGTGTCAGATAGCGGACTGAAGCCACTTGTGGGTTTGCAAAAGTTGGAATTATTGTCTGTTTTTGGTTGTCCTCAAATTTCTCAAGAAGGCACCGAAGGAACTGCTAGCTCTGTATCCTATAAGCAAGATTTATCTTGGCTTTTCTAAATGACCTGCCTCACTTTGGTATGATTTTTTTAATCTCCACCGCAGCCTGTTTTCTTTACTTTCCAACTTCGACCATAGGTGCTTCTGGAACACTAAAGAAGTAGTGACTTGCCATTTCGATTGCAAGGTGCTTTACTGATTGGCTGTGACTCCTGATTCATGTATTATACTTGTATATGATTTGGAAGCTCATCAGAAAATATGTATCGGAACGTATTATTAAATTTTATATTGAATGTGCCTTTTGTGAACAAATTGATGCTTACTTTTATCAATGGAAGAATAATTTTCTTGACAATGTGTAAATACTTTTTATCTTTTTACTCATTCATTGAATAGGGAGATGCAGATGTCCAAGAGAAAGGATTAATTACATTACTGTATCTATTTTAATCTTATTATTCCTCCATTCTTTACTTTCTTGTGGTTGTATTTGTATTATATTTTTTGTTTGTCGTTATCAATAGGATATGTATGTAATCAACCTAAATCATCTTATTAATTAAGTGCTATTTCATCGTTATGACCTTCATTAAGTGATTTTCGGTATACCGAATTTTAATTCGGTCTGCCATTTTCATCCCCTGACCCATGTGAACAAATGGGCATAATAATGGAAATAAAAGGTTTTAAATAGATGATAAGCATGTGTTATTGATGTTTTCTCCATATAAATGACATTGAGTAATATGGAATCTAAATAAGTGGATTTGGACTTGGTTTGGGTTTTAGACTCTATAAATGAATAAAATGGTTGATTGTGTGTGGTTTTGGGCATGAGACCCAATTGTGATTTTAAAATACATGAATTTTAATGAACTGAGTTGGACTCAGTAGAAGGTCAAGTATTGCATGGAAATAGATTCCTACAATGAAAAAGAATGAAATAGAAATGGTTTTGAAAAGAAAAGCTTCAAGAGTTTTGAAAATGAAACACTAATAATGTGTTAAGGAACCATGGGAGTTAGTGGCGACAACATGGTAGGAGTATGAGGCTCTAATGAAACCAGTTGCCGAGCTTGAGACGGTGTAGGCTGAGCCTGGGTCGTTGAACCTAGTTATTCGGTCACCGAGCTCGTGACGATGTAGGCTGAGCCTAGGTTATTGAACCTAGTTGTTCAGGTCACCGACAGTGTAGACTGAGCTTGTGTCATTGTACCTAGTTGTTCGGGTCACCGATGGGACATCAGACAAAGACGTATCCCCATGCATATATGAATGAAATTGAGACCGGTTGGCTGGGACAGTGGCATCCCGCACGGGAAATTTTATCACGGTAGTGCAGGGAGGTAGGAGAAATGATGTCCTCGCCTACTGCTTGTGTGCCTGGTTATCCCTGATCAAGGTAACATCAGTAAAGAAAAATGAAGATGAATAAGAAAAGAATGTGATTTTGAGAAATGAAAAGAAATGTGGTTTGTATGGGATTGGATTTATGAATGGTCCTAAAATCCTAGAATAAAATGAGAATTGTGTTTTTAACCAGTTACCAGCTAATATGTATGACTTTGGTTTTGAGTCGAGAGGCATTGTGTTTTAGGCTGGATCTGGTCGGGAGTATGAGTTTCAAAAGTAATTTTGGTTTTGGGAAGAAATCCCAAGTATTGAAAAAGGGCATGTTTTGGAAAATAAATTCCAAATGTTTTAAAAGAAAATGCAAAGGTGTGTTTCTAAAAGAAAATGTGATTTGAAATAAATTTCCAAATGTTTTGAAAAGAAAAGCAAGATGGGTTTTGAAAAGAGTATGGACTTGGGATCAATTCCCAAGTGATTTCAAATAAAGAGAAAAGTGAATGATGTTTCAAAAAGGAAAAGTAGATTTTCAAAAGAAAACCAATCCTTGAGAATTAAAAAGCTGATTTTAATGGTTTTACGTAGATTTTGTAGTTTTGTGTGTTTGGATGCGCATACTAGGTGACTTAGATGTCACTTACACGTGCTTGTTTGTTTTTCAGGTACTGTTTTGGTGCAGTCGAGTTCCAGTGCCGGAGTCGGAGCTTCTAGCCACACATTGTTTCTTGGAGGTGAGCTTTAGTTACAGTTATTTAATTTTACTGTAATTAGTGTAATTTTGCTTATGATACTATGATTTAGGTAAGGTGTCTGGGTTCGGGACGTTACATTTCTCCATGAATTCTCTTATGAGACCTTTTATAAGGGAATCAATTAGATTCTCTTGACTTCTTACGTTACCGTGATCACGTCCCTTTTGAGAAGATCAGAGACATACGTATGGTGGATCTACATAGTCCTCTTTCTTCCGTTGTACAAATTACTACTAGTAGTTGTTGCAACTGCTTGATTATCACATGAGACAGTAATGTTGCCATTTTTTACTACAAGAAAAACAGGATTTTGCGAGGACATATGTCTTGGATCAAGAGGCTTCTCTCAAGGAGTAGTGAACAGATAAGTATATCAAATTCTAAATTTTAACTCTTATTTATTTTAAGTGTCTTTTTCAATTGTAAAATGTGATGAAATAATTTGACAGCAAAATAAAACAACTACAGTAGAGATGAGGGACAATGAAAAAAACAATCAAGATTTACAGTGGTTCGATTAAAATCCAGCTTAGTCCACTCTTCGAGATCCCCTCAAGATTTTACTAAACTATAAACTTACTTGTTGATTGATCTCACCAATTCTTTGCACACCCCTTGCCACTTCTCACAACCCAAGAAGTTAGGAACCTTACTGAAGATGAATCTTAACCACTCTTTCGTAGCACTTCAGTGATGAATTCTTGAAGCCCAATGGAAAGTTGAAGTAACAGTACTCCCTTTCTTTGCTCAAGACTTTGTAGCTTTGGAATGGGTTTTTTAGCTCACAAATCACTCTTATTGAAGTAAATATAGCAAGTCTGGCAATGTGTGTCTAGTCCAAGGTAATATGACCTCTGTTTATAGTAGTTGATGATGCCATTTCTATCTCTAACGTCTCTTTCACGTTTTGCAATGGATAGTTAAATCGACAGATTGGAAGATTTCGGTATGTCATTTACCCTTGTTTTTCCAAACTCACGATCTATTTGGTATATCGAAAATTTTCAGTATGCTAACAAAAAACTCTTGACCTGATAGTCCAAAAATCCTTAGAGTGTCAAATCAAAAAAGTCGTTGAAATCCCTGGCTATATTACAATTTTCGGTTTACCAAAGAATTTCGATGTGTCGAAAATAGTCTGACTTACATTTTGATTTTACATGAATAATTTACACGTTTACATCAAATAATTTACCAATACAAATACAAATTTGAACATCAAATCTTCATGAATATCTTCCTTTGACTTCTGCCTTGAGATCATCTTGATTTTGACTTCATGATCCTTTCTGTTGGAAATTAACATGTGTATACTTTATTTTAATGATAACAAAAGACATATATTCTATTTTGTCTCTTTGATCTAATATTTGAGATAATTTGCAAAGTTTATTGAGGAGTTAAAAGGATCATCATAAAACACAAGAGGAAACCAAAGAGAAAGATTTTCTGAAGGCTAGAAATGTTTTATGATTGTACAAATGTGTAATATGTTGATTTTCTATGTAATATTCAAAAGTTTGTAAGTCAAGTCAATTTCGACACATCGAAATTTGTCAGCATACGAAAAATTTCTAATATATATTAAAATTTAAGCGACTTGTATTTCGACATAACGAAGAACTTCGGACTGCCGAATCAGGGAGTTTTGTTCGGCATATCGAAAATTTTTGGTATTCCGTTTTGATCGTGAAGATGAAAGAACCAAGCAAAAATGGGACGCTTAAATCATTCAATTCACCAAATCAGGTAAACGCTGGGAGAGTCATTAGAGACAAAAATGGGAGCTCCAACTACCATAAATAGAGGATTTCTATCCTTGGACAAGACATCAACGAAGATACATATTATATTTGCTTGAGTAAAAATACTTATGAGCTAGAAAATTCATTTCGTAAACTTAAGAAAAGAGAAAAGAGAGTTGTTACTAAAACTTCATTAGTGAACTTCAAGGTTTCATCAATCAAGAATTGTAAAGCATCTTCTTCATTAAAGTCCCTAGCTTCTCGGATTGTGAGAAGTAGAAAGGGGTGTACAAAGGAGTTGGTGGATCTACCAACAAGTGATTAGTTTTTACTTAGAAGAATATCGAGGGGATCTCGAGGAATGGACTAGATTAGAGTTTTGGCCGAACCACTATAAATCTTGTATGCATACTTCTTTGCCTCTCATCCTTTTAGTGGTTGTGCTTTACTTAATTAATCGATTCATTTCTTTACATTTTGAGATTAAAGACATTTGTTATAAACAAGAGTTAAAATTTTAAAAAAAATTATATTTCTCTATTCACCCTCCTTTAAAGAAGCCTCTCGATCCTACACTTTCTTCAAGTATCTTTTTCATAAGATCTTCTCTTAGAATTTGCTTCATAATATATGAACTAAAACATTTCTCAAATAATCATGTTAATATTAATTTGTCATTATTAAGATAAAATATTTCAAAGTATATTTCCTCAATATATCCTCACAAAGTCCACGCCAGTTCCTTATTAAGTCCTCGTTATAAGATTTAGCGAGGATATTGTGTGCATTCTTTAAATTAATATTGCTAAGGCATATTCTCGTAATGTGCTCGTAATATCATAGCGAAGATATTACATTACGAGGATATTGTGAGGAAAAAATTTCTCACAATGTCCTTACTATTTCCTTGATATCTCCTCGCAATATACTCGCTAAATATGTGATAGTTTGTCATCGTTTGAGATTTAAAGAAGACATTGCGAGGACATGTCGTCGCTATTCCTAATGATAGAAATGTTTTAGCGAAGACTTAGCGAGGATTAATCCTCGCAATGTCCTCGTTAAATTTGGGCAGTAAAAAAAATAAAACAATATCATCAATGATATATATTAATATACTTGCTAAAATGACATTCAAATACATTCACAAGTACATTAAATTATACATACATTATACATACACATTTTATAAAAAAAAAGTTTCAATTAATCATACAACTTAAGGTTTTACACATCCATTTATTTACAAAATTAATGATAATACAATACTGAAATGTCTTAATACAAGTCAAAATGATACGATACATATCACTTTATTCAGAAATCAACTTGTTTTCCTTTACCTTTTGAGTATACTCTTTGTAATCCTCCTCGTTGTCACTTGATAAATCAACTTCCTCCACATCTTCACATCTTTTGATTATAAAAAACAAACTTAAAATATTTTATGATGGATAATGATTATATTATAATGTTGAATATAACATGACAATTTATGCATATTAAAAGTTTTAAAACTAAATAAAACTTTACCTTACAAGGCAATCCTCCAAAATATGTATTTCATCTCTTATTTTATTCATTATTCATTCCTTATTTTTGAGCGTATTTCGACTCTAAAACTCTTCTTTAATGTACTCGACATCTGTGACAACTGAGAACTGAAGAACTTCGGATCAAATGAAGTAGAACCCTGAGTTGTAGAATAATACTGTCCAATAGAAGCCGTAGAAAAACTAATAGTAGACTCTTCTAAATAATATGGATCCCAACCACCCAGACCTTGCTTTCTTGATGAATATCAGATAATTAGGGGTGGAGATTGCATTGAAGACAATGATGTAAGAGTTGGCATGAGGTGGAAATTGCTCTTACTAAGGACCATCTATACTTTATCATTCCTTATTAACATATTATATCATAAAATGTCTTCTGTAGGTGTCTATAATTTATTTTTTTTGTAGGTACCTAATCAAAATCCAATGATCTTTTTTCTCTCTTTCATTTATTGTCTTTACTCTCTTTCCCTTCTTTTCTTCCACCCCTACACAAACCTCTCCTCTTTCTTTTCTCTTTGTCGCCACCACTGCCTTCCCCTCCCTCTTTCTCCCATCGTCACCGCTACCTCCCCTATGTATAGTCGTCGATCTTCCCTCCCTCCTCCAGCACCTCCAATGCCTTTCTCGTGTATCATCGCCAACCGTTGCTTTCTTCTCTTTTGTATATCATCTCTCACTTCTCCTGTGTGTCATTATTGACCTCCCCTCCCTTCTCTCCCATGTATCGTCGCTTGCCCCCCTCATGTATCGTCGTCGACTGTCCTTTCCTCCTTTCTCATGTGCTATTGTTGACCTTCCTTCTCTCCTCTAGTGTCTCCCTCAGGTATCGTTGTTGACCTCCTTTCCCTTTTCTCCTGTGTACTAGTGACTCTCTTCTCTCTTGTGTATCGTCATTGGCCTCCTCCTACAGCACCTCCCTTATGTACCACACTTCTCTCCAACCTCTCCCTCTGTCACCTCCTCCATCGCCCCTCCTCTTCACCCCTTCCCCTCTTCCTCCTCCCCTCAAATGTTGGATGCGTCTAACAGCATAAGTTATACACTTACAAAAAGAACTTTACTCATATTTCTTTGGCTCCCCCTCTCCTATCTTGTTTACATAAGTAACTCTTGTGTAATGCTTCTTTTACAATAATAAATCAGATTTCATGAGAAAACAGTATCTTGCGCTCATGCATGGTATCAGAATGGTTAAAGGTATATTATCTTTTTTTGAATGTTGTGGTTTCGTACTTGAATGGAAGTTATTGAAATTGGCAACGTAATATAACAATTTCTAATGGTGATGTTACTTGATAGAAATATTTGTGTTGATTGTGGAGACTTTAGTTAGTGTTTAATAATGTTTATGGGAAAATCAATCATTCTCAAAGAAGCATTTTTTAAAAAAATTAATTTAACATAATTTTTTAAATCAATGTTTTTGACAGATGTTGTACCTAATCAAGAAAGTGACATATTTAATTAATCTAGTATAAAATATGAGGGTGATGTTCTTGTAGATGTCTACAGAATTATTTCCTATAGGTATTTGGGAGAACGATAGGATACGGTAGGAGATGAGGAGGAGGGACAACAACGATAATGGTGGTGGAGGAGATGGTCCGTGTGGTACACGAGGAGGTTGGAGGAGGAGTATGAGGAGGGATGACGACGATAACAACAGGGGGAGGCGTTAGGAGATGACGGAGGAGGAGTGACGGTAGTGTGGAGTCACAAGGGGAAGGAGTGCGGTACATAGGGGGAGGAGGAGCAACAGAGATGGCGACGCATGCGAAGACAGCGGTGTAGCACAGTACACAGGAAAGGAGGAGTGCGTTGGAGGAGGGTGAGGAGGCAACGGTGAGAAGGAGAAGGAGGAGGAGGAGAGTGGGGAGGTGAAAAACGGAAGAGGAGAGGCGAGGAAGGGAGAGGGGGGGAAGGTTAGGATTTAATATTGATCTTTAAAATTATATGAATATCTAGGATTTTATGTGTCTACAGATATTTCTTGTAGGCATCAATATACTCCTTTTTCTGATAAAATATTAGGTTTGTTTCCATTTTTGAAGGAACAAGTGTTTTTTCTTCAAAAGTTGATTCCCAAAATGAAAATCGACCTTAATAGCATACAATTTAACCAACGGAATTGATTGCATTTCTTTGGCAAATAACCTTCTAACACGCATCACCCAACGGAAATTCAAATTTGAGATATTATACACGGTAATATTGATTATTTGTTTACGAGATTCTTTTTTTTGGAAACGATTATAGTATTATAAAAAACTTATTGGCTATGAGTCTAACATCAAGAAACCTAAAAAAATAATCTTCCAGATATTATAAAAACCTAGGGTCTCAGAAGACCCAATCACAACTAAAAGCTTGGCCTCTAAGAAAGAATAGGCTACAACTGTCCAGAATCACAACATATTATACACCAGATTCAAAAAGACCACAGGGTCAGATTAAAAGGATATTAATCAAACTAAGTGGTCATCAGTGGAGTTGTGAACAGAGGGAGAGGGCTCAGTAGGAGCATTTGCAGAAACTATAGGAGGAGGCACCAGGTTAGTGCTTGTCGATACTCCACTTTGTTGGTGTTCCATGCTCTAAAAATTTTGCATGTGCTTTACAGATTAAAGTAAAGCCTCTCTTTCGAAACCTGAACCTAAATTTTCTGTCCAAACATACCTAAGGGAAATAATTTCTAATATAACATTCTTACAAGAGTTAGAGATATGATAGAAAGTTTTACTATTTATTTCTTTCTAAATACTCCATGCCACAGTAGGAATTAAAATGTTCCACCCAATATCGGTTAATAGAAAAGGAGCATTGAGGTTTATATCTGAATAAATCTTCAATACAGCCAAATACAGGATACAAGGGACAATTAACAAAGAATTTTCATACTACAGTTGCAAAAGAACAAGGTATGAACAGATGGAAAATAGTCTTACAATAACTCTTACACATAATGCATGAATTTTGTCCTTGCTTTTTTTTTTTCCTCAGTTTTACTTTAGTTAGAGTTTTATCCTTGTCCTTGCCATTCTTTGTTTACGGGATTCTGACTCCTCCTGACATTCTGCAGAACCATAATAAGAGCTTATCATGTAACGAAGCGGCTATGGACAATATGTAAAAAAATAGACTTGTTCATATGTGATATCTCCATAAAAATCGTTCCAAATGGGAATATGGGATCCAAACAGGTGCATTTGAAAAAAAGATCAAACTAGTTTTCTAAGTACATGCCATGAGCAGCAAGTCAAGCAACATTTTTGAACAAGGGGGATTTTTCCTTCAAAATGGTGTTAGTAAATTTTGATCAAGGACAGAGTGCAAATCATAGTAAGGGAGCTGGGTGTCAAAGATGACTCCGATATTTTCTATGATGTTACGTTTATCTCTCCTCTTAAAATAGGAATTCCTGTAACAAATTTGGATGGGACATGGGAGCCCAACAGGAAAATGAAATAATTGTATACACACACACAAGTGTCTTCGTCAGTAACCTACAAATGCTACGATCGTGTAAGGTGGGACGCGGACGCCAAAACGATTGTCATTTCATACGCTGCTGACGTGGTATACTTCGTGGTGGAAATGAGTCCCACTTGTAGCACTTCTACAGCAGTTCCCCGTGTATGCCACCACCCAACGGATTTTTACGATGCTCTTCCTTTTTCAAACACGTATGATGAAAATTAGACGGTAAAATCCATCAAAATATTTTCTCGAAAACCATCATTCGCAGTTTTCCTTCATTTCATTTGTTTTTTTTCTCTTTTACCTTCTACTTTATTGGTGATTTTCTTCCAATAATTCGTGATTTAAGGTTTATTTGATTGATTTTGTAGACAACTTTTGAATATGTAACTTCTCTTTAGAAGTTATAATAGTACAACAGTTCTACTAAACATTACCAACTTCTTAGAAATATGTAGCTTTTGAAACAGTAATTACTTTACATTTCCAGAAACTAAGTTATGACAATTTGTAGTCAGAAACTAACTTCTACACTTGGATGTAAAAACTAAAGCTTTACCAAACGGACCCTTAACTTTCCAGCGAGACCTTTTCTTCGTTGTTGACAGCTTTGTTGCTTTCTTATTATTTTTGACGTTAATCTCTACTTAACTACATATCTGTTTGGTAGAACTTTAATTTCTAAATTCAAATGTAGAAATTAATTTCTAGTTAAAAACTATCATACCTAAGCTTCTATAAATGTAAATGAATCACTGTTTCAAAAAGTAAATACTTTTGAAAAATTAGTAGTGTTTAATAAAATTATTGAATTATTGTAGCTTATGAAGAGAAACTATATGCTCAAAAGTTGACCAAAAACTCTACCAAATGAACTCTAAGGTAGCGTTTGGTAATGCTTATGAAAAAATAGATTATTCTCATAAACAGCGTTTTAAAAAAAGTTGATTTTCACAGTTTTTTATAATCAACTTATTTGAAAGCTTTTACGCACAAACAAAAAGCTAGCGTATAGAAATAATCTAGTTTAAAATAACTGTTTGGTTCAGCTTTTCATGAATAAGCGTTTTTTTTGAATAAACTGAATCTAATAATCGTTACCAAACGGACCCTAAGAATGCAAACAGATATAGAATATTTGTCTTATATTCATATTCATGTCTGTTTTTTAAAGAAAATGAATTATATGTATCCATTTCTAGTAGATACAGATACATATATAGATATTATTTTTTAAATCATCTATAATATCTATTACGTATTCGTTGTCTGTATTATATTCATATTACATTGACATAATTTTTTTGTTTTGATTGTAATATATAATTTTTTAACGACAATAGTTATAATTTACTGATTTTCATATGATTAATTGAATAAAGTATATTCACTTACATATATTTGAAGCTTTAGATATAATTTTTTTTATATTCTATTATATCTGTTTTCTTATCCATGTCCATCTGTCAAATATCTGTATTGTATCTATATCTATATCTGTTTTTTAAGGATATGCACATACAATTTTCATATTCAGATAATATCCATATCTGTATTCATATTCATACTTTAAAAATAGATTGGATGTGGTAACACCCATATCTGTATTGTATCTACTTCGTTTGCATCCTTACTCTCAGCACACAGGTAAGAAATATTTTCTCTTTCTTATTATCCTTGCCAGAACAACAGATTTCAGTGGTTATATGTTGTTGTTAGAAATTGATTTTGAGTTTTCTTCATGCCTAGTATTTTAAAATTTAAAATTTAGGAAAAACTGCAAACATCTACATGTGTTGTATTATTCTTTTGGTAGAGTTGAATATCAATAACTATTTCGTTGCATTGTGCTTTGTTAAAGTTGAATGTTGTTATTACTTTGGTTGTATGTTGTTGTTGAAGGGGTTCTTATATGAAACCTATGAATTTAAGTTACTTTTTAATTAATGAATTGGAATTTAATTTTGAAGTTTGGAGGAGTATAAAATTTTAAATTTCCTTATACTTCATTCCATGGAATATTGATTTGTACCATGATTTGGGTTTCTATTGTGTGACCATGTCGGTAGAACCCTTGCGCGGCTCTCCTACTACTCAGTGTGCGGAAACACACGAGAAGATCCGTTACGATCACGTCGAAAATGGTGAATCCGGAAAAAAAGATAAGACTCAGAAACACCAAAGGAAGATAAAAAAGATAAGGAAAAGAGTCGCCACCTAGTCTTTTAATGGAAAGAAGAGGAAAACCAAAAAAACAACAGAAAAACTGGGAAGCAAACAAGATGCAGAATGTATGTGTGTGCTCCGTGCCTAATGGACAATGCACAAATGAATGCGGACCAGAGAAAGGGTAAGGATTCTGGTTAGCATGGGGAAGAGGGTTAGGTACCCCCATGCGTCCGAGAAAACTCGATCTTTCTAACTTTTCCAACTGTCAATGGTCTATGGATGTATGCTTGCTTATTCTATATGCTCATGCATGAAGATGACTAAAAACATGCCAAATCAAAGTAAAAAAGTGAAATAAAGGGAAAAGTTAATCCGATGGTCAAATGTAGACATTGAGAATACCACTTTACTGTACGCCCAAGGGCGATGAGAAAAATCGTGAAAATCAAGAAATTCTCGGAAAGCGTCTCGCAAAACAGCGGAAATTGGGATAAATCCGAGAAAATCAAAAAAGGGAAAAATAATCCTCATTTCAGGACCATGTCGGCTTTGTGAAGTATTTTACTGTACGCCCTCGGGCGATGGAAAACCAAAACAAATCAAAAGACGAAAATCGGGGAAAATCCGAGAAACGGCGAAAAAACAAAGCTAAAAACGAGCTAGGAAAATCGGGGAAAATCGTGCGCAAAGTCAAGCAGAAAAGACAAGAAAACTTGTGCGGAAAGATGTGAAAAGACATGCAAAATGCAAGTGTGAATGCAAATATGAAAACTCTAGGGAGTTTTGTGCAAAAAGCCCAAATTCCAGGGAAATCTGAAGTTTAGAAGCCTAAATCAACGAAAACTCATTGGAAAACACACTCTGTGCAATTATGAAGAAATCTAGGGTCAAATGTGCATACCTAGTCAAAATGAAGTTCTCTAGGGGTCATAATGCAATTTTACCGCTAAAGCATACATTTAATGCAATTCAGTGGAAATTCAGGGTAAAAATGCAAGAAAAATGATTCAGAAAAGTTCCGGGGCAAAACAGTCATTTTACCATAGAAAACAGGTATTCAAAGTAAAATCAATGAAGTACAGGGGCTAAACTGCAAATTGCCCAGTAGAACAAAGCATCTAGAAGAATATTAGTAAAGACAGAGGATTAAAGTGCAATTTACTCTGAGAAAACATGCTTCAGAAAAGTTTTAAAAAACAAGTTCAGGGGTTTAAATGCAAATAAACCAAAGAATTGAACATTCTGGAAATTTTAATAAAGTTCAAGGGTCTAAATGCAAATTAACCAGCAAAAACATGCATTCTGGAACACTTTAAAGAATACAAGGGCTTCTATGCAATTTTCACAGTAAAAATGAACTTTCAGAAAGATTCCAAGGAAATCCAGGGTCTTCTATGTAATTTTCCTGAAACAAAACACATTTAAGAAACTCTGGAGGGCTTTTATTGAAGTTTTAAACTCAGAAAACATTATTTTAAATGTTCAGGGTAAAACATGTAATATTTTAAGTTAAAACTTTATTCGAAAGATTTATGAAAAATGATTGCAGGACCTATATGTAATAAAAGGACCTAAAAGTAATGCTAGAAGGACCTAAATGAAAGAAAAACAATGTTTCTGTATTTTATTAAAATAAATGTTTTTTATGTTTTTTAAATGAAAAAAAGAAGAAGGTGAGGGGAGATGATCCATCGGAGTGGATCGAGCAGCTAACGGTGGGAACGGGCCTCCCACCTACCTCGCCGTTGAGGTGCTCTGACGACGACATCGGGGAAGAAGGAGGGCTGTTGGGGCTGCGCCGCGGTGATCTGGCAGTCGTGGGGGCATCATGGAGCGTTAGGGAGCTTCCATGCTTCTCTTGGAGCTGAATGAAGGAGGATGGAGTGGAGGCATGCTCCGACGACCGTCGATGCTTTTCTCTCCTGCGAGCTACGTCGCTGCGACGACCAGGGGCTCGTGGTGTGGATCTGAATGCTACGGAGTGCTGGGGACATGTCGTGGGGTGTTTCTAGAGGCTCGGAGCGGCTCGGAGATGCAGGAGGCGCAGCGTCTTCTCTTGCTCCGATCGTCTTCTCCGACGACGGCAAGAATGGCGTATTCTCCGACGATCTCGTACGAGGCTGCCGGGAGCGGTGGAGCGGCGATCCAAGGAGCGGAGAAGCTCGAGGATGACCAGAGGAGGAGGAGAGAGAGCTCAGGGGTCCAGGAGACTCTCTGGATTGCCCCCCCCTCCACCTCTATCGTCGGAGAGCGACGACGGCAGGGCACGGCAGAGCTCTGCTGGCCAAAGGATCACTCTGGATCCCTTGGAAACGCTCCAGGAAGAGAAGGAGACCTAGAGGACTAAGA
Organism: Posidonia australis; assembly: GCA_024699735.1. Lineage (NCBI taxonomy): Eukaryota > Viridiplantae > Streptophyta > Magnoliopsida > Alismatales > Posidoniaceae > Posidonia > Posidonia australis. Next base: position 15,114 of record JAMKQA010011182.1, read on the forward strand.
ATTTAAAAGCTAGGAGGGATCAAGGGGTGTACCTAGCTAGAGAAGCCTCGCTGGAGCTCTGGAAGCGGCTGTCACTCCTCTCTGCGATGGCTCTGGCACTCTGCTCCTCTCTCCTTTGCTCTCAGCTTTCTCTCGTGCGGTCCCGTCTTTTTCAATTCACTGCCTCTACCTCCCCTTATATAGGTGAGGAGAAACCCAACAAACCACTCCGACAGGGCACTCAACACGTAACAGAATCAATAACAAACTCCTAACCGAAGTTGTAACAACCCAGCAGACAACAAACGACTGTCCCCCTCGTACTCCAATCTGTCCCCTTTACTGCCGACAAGGATCGACGGCGATCCAAGCTCCTCCGACGACGGTTGATCCAGTGGCTGAGCTGCCTTGGAAGCTGCTGGCTCAGTGGGGTGCGGGCTGGGTTGATGAGAGCAGAATGGAGGCGAGTTCAGTGGCTGAATTGCTGTGGAAATGGGGAGAAGGCACGAGTTCAGTGGCTAACGAGAAGGAAAGAGGGTGAAATGAGAAGGATGGATGAATTGGTGGGATATTTGAATAATGTGGTAGGAAAACTTTGGTAAATGAAGGAGAAAAAAAATGAATATGGTGTTGGGTTTAATTGTGGAAGAAGAGAAAGAAATAGGTTTGATTTTGGTGAAAAAACAAATAGGAGAAAATGTGGGTTGAGTCATTGTGGGCATTCATGGGCTCAATTGGACTCAATGGGCCTATGTGGGCCTTGCGGGCCCCCATGGGCCCAAATGGGCTTAGATGGGCCCAAATGAGCTTACAAAGGTTAAATAGGCCTAAATAGGTCTAATGGACCATAATGGGCTCAGATTGGGTTTAATGGGCTCAAGTGAGCTTCCATGAATTAAGTGGGTCCAATTAGGGTTAAAGCTCACCCACCGCATCCCTATCCTGCAAAATCAGAAAATTGGGGTGTCGACATATTGGTTGCTTATTTAGTGGTTTAAAATTTTATAATTTGGGTAAACTACTAACATCTACATTTGTTGCATTGTTATTTTGGTAAAATTGCATATAGATGCTAATTTCATTACATTATGATTTTTTACAAGTGAAATATGAGAAATACTGCAAACATCTACATGTGTTGCATTGTGCTATTTGTATAGTTGCATATTGATGCCTATTTCGTTGCACTAAGATTTTTTACAATTGCAAACATCTAGTTGTGTTTTTTTCTTTTGATTCAGTAGCATATTGATGCTTATTCCATTGCATTTTGTTTTGTTACAGTTGCATTTTGATTCTTGATTTGATGCATATTATTAATGTAATTTTCCTATCTTGATGTTTTGAAAATAGGAGCTAAGAAGAATAATTAAGATACCATTTTCAGTAAATCAAGGTGCACATTTTCTAAGTGGTTGTTATTTACCAAGAAAATGATTGAGAGGCAGAAGGCTTTCTTCTTGACCTACTATTTCTATATGTTTCTGTTGAAGAGGCTTCCAAGCTAGGAGAAACTCTAATCAAATTTGAAGAAATGGACATCTACCTCCTTGGATTTTCTCGAAATGGCACGTCCATTCCAGACAAATTGGACCTCAGTCCAGTTTCTCCAATTACTTGTAGGTATTTCTCAACCGAGAGCTGCATAGTAATGGCCTTGGAGAGTGGTCTAGATGAAATAGTGTCTGTCGATGAGTACATGAAGCTCCTCATTCTTCACCTTATTTGCACTTTCCTTTTCATCCATGATGCCAGCTTACTCCATAGGTACTTGATTCACTTGTAGGTAATTTTGATGATATTGGTAGTTATGCAAGGGAGAGACTTATTCACAATTACCTTTGCAACTTATTGTTTAAGTTTCGACAAGTGTTGGACATCATCAACAACAATCTGATAGTGAGAGGGAAGCCAAGGCTAAATAGATGGCTACATGACAATTCTATTGGTATGATTTATTTCTCTATTTTGTTAATTGATTCACGTTGAGGATTGAAACTGATAATAATGTAATTAATTATAGCTATGGCTGATTGAGCATGTGAAGCCCTCTTTCCCTGACCTCCACCATGAGGTTAAGACTCAATAGGTGATCATAAGATTTTAAGCTTCACACTCTCTAGAATAAGAATAATATTAATCTATCCTTCATTGGTTTCTGCATGGTACAAGTTATTTACACTTTTTAATTTCTAATTCCATGTTAAGTTGATTTTTATCATATTAATTTAACAATATAATGTCCAGATTAGGGAAATTAATATCACTCGTACTATCGAAGACAGATCTTTGTATCAAATGGAATAAGGAAAGTCTTCGTTAGATGTTTTCGAATTGACGTAAGCATCGAAGACTGCATTCATTCATTTGCTATGCTGGGTTGTAAACATTCCAGTTGAAATTATACAAGTATGCATTTGTTATACAAGCTCGAAACAATTGGAATAGAATAATGCAATAGTTATAGACCTATATGCAACTTTTAAAAATTGTTTAGAGAAATCACAAAGTGAATAGTACTTGCCTAGAAATTGTGTTTTATGAATGTAGGAACCCATATCCTCTTCAAACCATATAAAGTGTTCGCTAATCGCAATTTTGCAACTTTTGAGTCTCCATCATCATGAGTCATGCATTCTCGAATTCAATTTTCGTCATTGAATCAGAAATAACATTCATTAAAGTTCTCCTTACTGTACGTTTCCCCGTCTTCTATGTCAAATTGTCTAAATTTCAAAAGTAGTTTTTGAAGAATATGGCATAGACATAATGATGCCTTATGTAGAGAAATACTTTTTTTAATCACATTGATCATTGCATGACACTAATCAATGATGATCGCCTTTGGGTGGACTTCTCTTATGCAACTTAACCATGTTTTGAATAATCAGGTGTAATTCTTTTATTCTTTTGCTACCAATTCAAAAGACCACACTTGAACAAGATAGACTAACCATGGTAATTTACACCAATTAAAGGTGCAAACTGTAGGATCGAAAGGCTTCTCTAGAGGGGGAGTGAATAGAGAATTTTACTTTTTAATGTTACTATACCTAATTTTAACAATAATCAGAAATGATAAGCAATGTGATTTATGAATTTGTACTTATCATGCACACTTGATGTAACTAGAATTAAAAGCACAAGATGGAGATGATAGTAATTGAAAACACAATCAATTTATAGTGGTTCGGCAACCCCGCCTAGTCGACTCCTCAAGACCCTCTTGAGATTTTTCCCTTATTCTTAAATAATAGAGAAATTACTTGTTGGTAGTTCCACCAACTCCTCTCTTGCTCTTCCCACTTCTTTATCCCCGAGAAGCTAGAGCCCTTTCTTGAAGCTTTACAAGTTGAGAATTTTCTCTCACAAGACTTGATTACAACAGTAGCTTTACAGTATGCTTGCGATGAGAGTAAATGACTAAAGGAATAATGAATTACAAGTATGTCAAGGTATGTCTTTAAGGAGGCATAAATGAATCCTATTTATAGTCAAGAGACCTTCATAAATTGTGTCTAACGACTACAACAACGGTCACAAACGACTAGTTTTTCAGTATGCCGTTTTGTCCTCCGGTGTACCGTTTAGATCTTCAGTCTGCATTTTACGGGCAATTCGGTATGCCGTTTTTATTTCGGTATACCGATTTTTCCTGAAACGGTATGCCGTTTCATCTCGGTATGCCGTTTCTGCTTTATTCTTTGACTTCTCAGCTTTTCGGAATTCCGACGCACGTTCCATTTTCTTCTATTTCGGTATGTCGATTTTCTTCGGTATGCCAATTTGTTTTTCCTCTTCTTTGAAATCAGAAGGTCGATGTGTATACCGTTCTTTCCTAACTCGGTGTGCCGTTTTCTCTTACGATATGTCGTTTTTTATATATCATGAAAATTTTTATGAATGTATGATTTTTGTCTTACATAACTTAATTCTTTTTCTGAGTATAGAGTTACAACAAATAATTTTATCAGTCATTTCATTTGTATGAAAATATACCCAGGTGTAATCATCAAAATAAACAAAGATATTTCTAACACAAACAACATATGATACTTTTTTGTTAAATATGTAGTATCAAAAGAGACCACGTCATCAAAGTATTTGTATGAAACCTTTGATCTAGAATCATCACAAAACACATTTTTCAATCGTTCCTTGGCATCCAAGTCTATCATGTAGAAGAAATTGTGATTTTACTTTCTTGCATTCTAAGAAAATACTAAAGGATAGCATCAATATCACATTCACCAAGTTATGATAATCTAACTTCTTTGAGTACATCTCTAATGTCTTGAACTGTGAAAGGGATGTTTTCATAATCTCTAACCTCAACTATCAAGGAAGTCATGGTCTTTGAAGCATTAATGTACATAAAGTCAATTTGTTCTATATGCTGCTTTTTCACAAGGGATATGCATTTAGAACCTCTCTTGGAAAGTATATAACAGATTTGTTTATCGTTAAGAAGCATGTTGTTTTGCTCAAGACAGATTTCATCAATGATATAGAATTTAATTTCAAGTACTTCTAATTTTATTCTAGCGTTTGCTAATTTGTACGATTCGATTTTGAGACAATCCTAAGGTAGCGTTTGGTACGTTGGAATGGAGACTGGAATGGAATGAGAGCATTCCATTCCAATGTTTAGTAGAAAAAAACTTTAGAATAGGCATAGGAATGAATTCCCTTGAGAATCAAATTCCCATTGAACATGAGAATTTCATTCCTTCCCGATAGGTAAAGAATTTGATTCCCATTCTATTGGGAATCATCCTAAAAACGTTGTGTACCCTCCTCTACTATCGTTTCTCTTTCTCCGCAGCTATCCCTCCTCTCGTGGCGTGTTCCCGACGTCTGTCACCCTTAGTCATGGAATGTGAGTCGGGTTGGGTCGACCCGATCCAAAAAAGTAAGGGCCCACCTGGGCTTAGACCATGTCCGGCCAGCCCGCATGCTGGACCTGGCCTGGTCGAGCCTCTTTTAACAGACCATGGGCCCGACAAGACCCACGGCCTGTCGATGGGCCAGGTTGGGCTAGTCCGATCCATTGGGCCAAAATTAAAATTTGTTATTAATAAAAAAATATTTTTAATGCATTAAAAAAAATAAAAAATACATAAAAAATAAAGAAAATACAAAAGATGTTTTACATCATTGCACAGTAATATTCTTGAGGAACTTTACAAATACTTTTTTTTATTTCGGACCCACGGGCCCAGCGCTTCTTTTTTTTGTTAATTTCTAGGCCGACCCAGCCCGGTTCGGCCCGACCTAGTCCTCATTTGCTGGCCAAAATGGACCTATTCTACAGGCCTACGGGAGCCTAGCACGTGGGCTCGACACGACCCACGGTGGGCCTGGCCTGGCTCGACCCAGTGCTAGGCTAGACCGGCAGAGGCCGTGGTGGGCCTAGGCTGGGCCGGCCCAATCCGATTTCCAAGTCTAGTCACCCTCCTCCTTTGAAGCCCTCCCTCTTCCTCTGTGGCCTTCTTTCTTCTACGACTATCTCTTTTCTTTTCTTTTTTTGCTTTTCGTCTTCTTTTCCTTCTTTTTTTTGTGTATGTATTTTTTTATAAAGAATATTGATATTTTTTATTGCCTTTTTTTCCTACAAAAAATTTTTATTCTACCAAAAATATTTTGTTGATGCTAATTTAGAAAGGATTATCTATGTTAATACTAATTTCAAAAAGATTATATATGTTAAAACTTTTACGTATATGTGTATATTATAGTGTGTATGGAAAAAAATTGTTTTAATTTTTTTTCCCAAATTGATAGGATATTTTTGTTAACATGTAGTTGTTAATCTTCCAAATTTTATATTTCCATTTCGATTCTGTTCTTATGTATCAAATATTAGAAAGGAATTGTTTGTCAATTACAACCTGTAATTCCATTACATACCAAACACAAGAATGGAATACATTCCATTCTATTCCAAATTCCATTTCAACGTTCATTCCATTCCTATCTATTTTCATTCCAATGTACCAAACGCAACATAAGTCCATATCTCATAGGGTTTGTTTTGGATGGAGGTTTACCGACCTTACTGCAATATAATGTTATTTTTCGCACAAAACCATCATCTCTATAAGAGCTCAATATTTTTACACCAAATCTATTCTTGTTACCAATTTCAATATAAAATTGATATACCTTGTCAAAAGAATCAAACATCATGCATGTTATGGGCTTTATCTCTACAAGTTCCTGTACTACATCATGTTGTTCCTCTTGTGCATCGTTATCTTCAGCTTAGTCTTCATCTACATCTCTAAGCTCAATACTATCTAGTGGTAATACCAGTATGCAAGACAATGTACATCATTATGCAATGAATTAATGTTAAGATGCAAAAGCATTATGAATGGCTGGATTTAAGTTCACTGCAATGAAAATAGATACTTACATGTAACAATATATATGTTACTATGTAATCAACGAAATACTACATAACATTAAAGCTTTATCTTTAGTTAGTTAAACTTTATCATTTGCTCGCCTGGGCTTGGACCGAGTAGGACAGGGCCACTGGCACGACCCATGGCTCGTATTGGGGCCGAGCCACAGGCCTAGTGGGTCGGGTTGGATTGGTCCATTTAAAAATAAATTAATTTTTAAAAAAATAAAAAAATATTTTGTATACGTAACAAATTAAAAAAATACATAACATATTCTATATTTTACATTTTTACATTTTCTTTGTTTTGCATTTTTACATTTTTTTTTTGTTTTACACTTTTACGTCATGATTTAATCATTAGTGGAGTCTGTTCTTGTCCCCGTTGATGTTGATGTTGCATCATTATCTTCTGATTCCTCGTTCAAGTTCAATCCTTAAAGACGATCAATTGCATTGTACCAATCTTTTAAGTATACAAAGGCTTCTACAGACTTTTCAGATAATCTACATTTTCTATTGCTTAATACTCTGACGCCACAGTTGACGTCGAAATTGTTAGTAAATCTTTTGCCATTTTTGAAACTATAAGAAATCTAATTGTTATACTAGACTATCACTTTAATATGTCTAAGTTACTCATTTTTAAATCACTAAAAGTAAACTCGCATTCTAAATAATTTTCTAATTTATTATTTGTGATTGATTTTACATATTTTTCTTTCTTTTTATTTAATCCACTCCAAAAAGAACTACCACTAATACTAGTAGTATGTGTTCCTACAAAATTAGATGTGTGACTACTAGTACTAATTTCACCATAATTTTTAGCATATTATTCAAATAATTTGTATATAGTTACTATAATTTTATTATTAAATGAATCTATATAGTCATTTTTATTTATGTTACTAAAAATATCATTTATACGTACCATACAATTAACTAATCATGTTTAGGGTCCATAGTTAATGCTAAATATGTCTACATTAGAGGCATATCTCAATAAGTATTATATTTGTTTTCCATTAATTTAACAATATCTATAAAAGTTGGAATTTTTTTATGTTTTTTAAAAACATTTGCAATATTAAATAAATTAATTAAAATTAGAAAACTTGTTGGATAATATCGATTGGATAATTGTTTAATTGCATTATAAAATGGTTCTAAAAAATTATGAATTATATTAGAATCTTGTCAATCTTCATTATTTAATAAATAATTAGATTTTGCATTATAAAACTCTATAATTATATGCCTGTAAGGTAAACTTGAATTTAACATATCATAAGTTGAGTTCCATCTATGTTGAACATCTAACTTAAATTTTTTGGGTTTTAAACCATTTTGTGCATATATATATGTCTAAATTCTTGATATCTTTTAGTTGATGTTTGAATGAATAAAATAGTTGATTTTATATTTTCTATATAAGGTATAATGCATTCTATATCATTATATACAATCAAATTTAAAATGTGACAACAACACCTACAATGAAATATTTCACATTTAATATTGGTCTTATATTTCCTTTTAATAATTCTATCGCAACATTGTTATTAGAAACATTATGAAAACATATTGTATTAATTTTAAATAATATGTTAGATTCTTTAGTAATATATTCTATCATATTTGCTATAGTTTTACCAGTATGTGAATGATCAAATAATTTAAAAGTAATTAATCTTTTTGTAAATTTCATTTTATATCTATCCAATGTGCAGTTAAACATATGTATAGAAAATTATTAGGACCAGTCTAAATATCACATGTTAATGATATTTTACATAATAAACTAAAAAATATTCCAATTAAATCTTGTTTATCTTTTTTAAATGTTTTATAAATTATATTTTTTGTTGCATTTCTAGGAAAACCTTTAAATTGTGGATTCAAATAATTTTATACATAAAATTCAAAATTTTTATTTTCAAAAAAAGAAAAAGGTTGTTCATCTTGTACTATAAATTTTGTTATACCTTTTTTTGCTTCTTTTGTATTATATTTCTAGTTTACTATACCACTAGAACCTACGTGTAATTTAGATTGTTTTAAATCAATGTTATTATCTTTATTATGTTTAGCAATATATTTTTGTAAATACTTAGTTATGTGAGTTACACCCCTTGCATTAGGACATGTGTATCCTGTAATACAATAATTACAATAACATATACTTTCATCTGCTGGGTCTACAATTACATGCTCCCAAACCCAAGAACTTTGTTTCCTAGGTTTCTTAGAGGCTGTAGATTGTGTTGGGGTGGTTTGACTCCTGATTAGGGATATAATCATGACTACTAATATTCTATTTAAATAAAAAAACTGATTATAAAAGAAAAATCTTTAACCTATAAAATCCAAAATTCAAAAATGAATAGATTGGAAGTAGAGAAATTTTGATGTTGAAGACTATTGGAGAGTAGCAGACACAGCGAAGTTCAGAGCCAAACAACCAAATTTGAAATTTTTATTTGAGCAAAGATTGGAAATTGAGAGAGTGGGAATTAAGAGAGTGGAAATTGTAGAGAGTAGGAATTATAATAGATAAAAGAAGAGTGAGTTGTATTATATGAAATAATGAATGGATTATGGAGAAATTTATAGTTGAAGAGACAAAAGGAAAAGAATAGGAAAAAAATTGACGTTACAAATGCAACGTTCATTACTTCATAACGTTGTAAATGCAACATCTCTTTTTTTAATTTTTTTTCGAGCCAACCTAACCTGGAGCCCGACACGGCTCGATTAAAATTGACGGACCAGCCTAGACCTATAGCCTCAGACCGACCAAGGTGAGTCCATGAGTTTGGCCCGTCTATGGCCTAAGGTGGACTTGAATCGGCCTTACCTAGGACAATTTTTTTTTTAAACCTGACTTGTTTTTTTTCCAAACCTAGCCGATCGATTTAGACCCGACCTAACCCGATTTCCACATCTAAGTATGACATACATAGAACAGTTGCCAACACTAAATTAGAGTCATCAAACATATACCAACATTAAATGCCCACCAAACTCACATAACAACATACAAACGTACATTAAATAACATTATGACTGAAATGAATGTTCCTTCCTACTTTAAACGAAGGACCAATAAATGAATATTGAATAGAAGTCAAAAACAAGATATTACAATAAGTTGCAGAGAGCATAAGAATATTTACGGAAGATCCTGATTCTCTTGTACCCAACTCCTTAGTCATTGGAGCTTTCTACGTTGGGAAAAAATTAATCAAACTTTTCATTCCTCCAATAATCTAGCTTTTCTTTCTACAATTAATCAAACTTTTATTGCTCTTATCCCCAAGAAATATGGTGCCCTCCTAATTAAGGACTTCAAGTCTATTAACTTAGTTAACAGTATTTATAAGATTATCACTAAAACTTTGGCATCTAAGCTTTCACCTGTGCTGAATTTGACTATTGATCCATCACAGAGTGCCTTTCTGGTTGGGAGATCAATAGGAGATTGCTTTCTTGTGGCACAAGAAACCTTACACTTCATGGTATCTTCCAATATACCTGGCTTCATTCTAAAATTAGACTTTAAAAAGACTTTTGATAATATTAATTGGACATTTTTGCTTGATACTCTTTCTGGTATGGGTTTTAGAGATAGATGGATTTCTTGGATCCGCATGTGTATAAGCTCTATTAAATTTTCTGTTTTAATTAATGGTTCTCTTAAATGTTTCTTTGGGGTTTCTAATGAATTAAGACAAGGTGATCCAATGTCACCATTATTATTTATTATAGCCACAAATGTGCTCCATCGCATGCTTCATTCAGCCATGAGAAATAATTTAATATCTGGGATCAAGTCCCCCCATAGAGGACCAACTGTGATTAATTTACAGTATGCTAATGATACCCTTCTATTCCTAACAGAAAGTATTGAAAAATATGGTCAATATTAAAAGAATATTATGTTGTTTTCGGACTTGTTCTGGTTTGGAAATCAACTTTCATAAGTCCTCTCGTACTGGCATTGGAGTATCTCAGGACTCTATTGCAACCTCATGCAATATTTTGAGATGTGGAAGGGCTGACCTACCTCTTATGTACCTTGGCTTACCTTTGCATTATAAAAGGGTTACTTCTAGTATGTAGGCACCAGTAGTGGAGAAGATTTCTAAGAAACTAACATTATGGAAAGCAAGACATTTGTCTTGAGGGGGCAGGCTGACTTTGTTAAATGCTGTTTTGTCGGCCATCCCTACCTACTATATGTCAGTTTTATATATACCTACCAAAATTGAGAAAGAAATTAACAAACTTAGAAGTAGATTCTTATGGAACTCTTTTTCCTCAAATCAGAAAAGTTTACATTTAATTAAATGGACAAATATATGCAGATCGAAACAACAAAATGGCTGGAGGATTATTAATTTGAGGAATTTTAATATAGCTTTGAAATCTAAACTACTTTGGCAACTTCTTTCTAACAATCATTACTTTATATGGAAAGATCTGTTAAAGGTCAGATATCTTTATAAGGTCTGGCCTGGGACAATATTAAATTCTTCTATTAGCAATTGTTCTCCTGTTTGACGTAACATCAAACAATACTATATCTTCCTTAACTGTTTTACTGGTTTCAAAGTTTGCAATGGCAATAATACAATCTTTTGGGAGCAAAAATGGTGGAATGGAACCACTTTGAAATATATGATTCCTGGATTATATTATATAGCTAGATTCAAGAAGGCATCTGTTAAAACTACAGTGGATCTTTTTAGATCCGATTTCAATAAGTTATTTGACCTTTCTAAGATCTCCTCGAGTAATTTTATGTTACTACAATCACAGCTAGAATTTTTTGATAATCTCTTGCAATCCCTGGTTCTTGATTCCAGAGATGATATCTTGAGCTGGTTGTCATCTATGGATAAAGAATATTCTGTGAAAGCTGACTACTGTATATTAAATGATGGTGGATTTCGTTTTCCTTTTTACAGAAGTATTTGGGAATGTAGTACGCCACTAAAAGTTAAATTATTTTCTTGGTTAGTTCTGAAAAATAAAAATTTGACAAAAGAAAATTTAACTAAAAGAGGTTGGTATGACCCTATGTTATGTGTCTTTTGTTCTGCACACATTGAGAATAACAATCATCTATTTTTAAACTGTTTATTCATAAGGCATGTTTGGCGATTTTTCTTATCCTTAAACTTGTATTCCGGATATTTTTGTGTTGCAGACTTATTCTACTCCTTACCCCCTCTTAAGTTAGAATTAAATTTGCATGGCTGGATGATTTTACTTCAAATCACTCTCTGGCTGATTTGGAAGGAAAGGAATAACAAGATTTTTCGTAACCTTAGTAGATCATATTCACTTATCATTCATGATATCACTTTGTTAATGCATTTCTAGGTAGAAATTCTTGTTTCAGGCTTCGAGAAGGAAAAACTCCTTCAGTTTACTACAGCAATGGCCTCACAGATGGTGGAGCAAGCCCTTCTCTTCCCTCTTCCTCTAGAAGCAATATGAAAGCTGTGCTTTTAAGCCTGGATTCTGATAATATCTATACTACGGTTGAAGAATATGAGGACTAAAGGGTTCTAATACCTGGAGAGCATTCTATGCATAATTACTTTTCTAAACTTTGTCTCTATTATTGGGTTCTAACTTTGATTCAGTACTATTCGAAACTTTTGGTTCTATATTTTGTGTAATACTCATAATATAGAACTTTATTTGGCTTCTATGGCCTTAATGATATTTAATATAACCATTATCAAAAAAAAACGTTGGGAAAAAATTGTAAAGAGCAGGAAGAACATTTTAGAGGACAAAGGTGGAAGAAAGTTGCGAAGAAGAGAAATAGAAACAGCTGATTTGTTGGAAAAGGGGAAAAAGAGGTAGAAAATGTCTATTTCTCCGCCAAATTGGCTCGAATTTCTCACCGTTATCATTACAACTGCTGCAGGGTTAATCATATTTAATTCCAACATACTTGATTTTTCCTGTTACAATGATACTGTAGTCACATGGGTTTGAAAATGGAATCCACCGACGGCGTCCAGAAAAACAACGGAAATTGCGTCTATTTCCCATTTTCCTTCTGTTATCAATGCCTCGATGGCAAGAAGCACTTAGGTTAGGTGAGAAAAACAAGAAAAAATAATTTAATGAACTCGTAATCAATAAAATTGATTTAAATATCTACCTATTAATTAATGACATGTTTTGTCTTGAAGCTCATTTGCAGCATTAAATCAATCTATTCTCAGTATAGATGAGAGCAGAGTTTGAATTGCACTAGTAATAGTTTTTTTTTTTTTTGTAAATGGTAAGCATGTATTATATAAATGCACTTGACCATGAGTCTACTACCAAGAGTTCGAAAAATAAACAGATGTCGAAAATATTACAAACCTCCAATGAAATAAATACCACTAAACAAGTCTACCTAAATAAAAAGCGAAAGTATCAGATCAAAAAATCAGGATTGATTATTAAGAATTTAATCAAACAGATGGTCATTCTTTTGGATTTATAGGATCATATAAGAAAGCAACAATCAAACAAAACTGAGGAGGAACAATCATTCCTTGGGTTGGATCCATTGAAACACCAATAGAAGATGCAACTTCTTGGACAGCAATATTAGTTCTATCTTCATTCCTATCTTATTGCATATAGGAGTTGGAATGCAATAGGACTTCTTTCTCAATCCCTACACCTAAGTTTTCTATCCAATAAGTTATTGTAAAGATGATATCATATATTATAAGAGAAGGTGATTTAAATTTATCCTTAAAGATTCTATTGTTTCTTTCTTTCCAAATGGACTAATAACAGGTTATTAATAGATTTTCAAGGTTGTCAATCTTCCACTTGGACGTGAGCTTCCTACTTTGTTGCTCTTCTCCTACAAGTATGTTTTAACCACGGCCTAATCCAAAAAAAACATCAAATCATATAAACAAAACAAAACAATACTATCTTAGGATCTATTTCTTTGCTCCATATTATTTATTTAATTGATAATTGTGCAACTATCTAATAGAAAGTGGACAATTAGAATAAAGATAAACAAAACATTTCAAAAGAAAAAGGAAATAAAACTTAAATGAAGTTGGACTACTCGATTATTGGTATGATTATTTCCACCCTCATTCTATATAACTTGAAAAGTCAATAAGACAATAAATCAAGTTATATTTGATTATTTTCCTTTCAATATTCTTTCATCAGTCTGTAATTACTTAGTTAACTGGTAAGTGTTTTTTGATTGTATTAGAGGTTGGAAAATACAAATTGCAAAGACATCAAAAATATTGATTTATTTTAGAAAAATAGGTTTAAATGATTTTGGCCTTTGTCCTATGAGATGATGGTTGCAAGAGTTAACCAATGTGTCATTAGAAAAGGAAAATTCTAAAGTACTATGCATGTTGTTACCTTATAAAATTATAATTACTTATTATTTACAATTGCTAAATGGTAAACCTAAAATACATCATCTACATGTTTAATTAACGAGAAAAAGATGTGATACCAATGTGGACTGCGTCGACGTACCTAGTGTTGGAACCCAGGTTGGGTTGATCCGGTCTAAAAAAACAAAGGCTCGATCGGACCTAGACTGGGTTGAGTTGGACCGGGTCGGGTCGGGCCGAACCTTTGTTGACAAGTCATGAGCTGAGCACCACCCATGGTCCGTTGGTGGGCCAGGTCGGACCGGCCCATGAACCACGAACTTTCTGGTTTGTTTTTTTTTTTAAATTTCTAGGTCGGCCTGGTTCGACCTGGTCTGGTCCGATCCAGTCTAATTTACGGACCAAAATGGACCTACTCTATGGACCTGAGCGGACTTGACACGTGGGCCCAACATGACTCACGACCTACTACATGCCTGACCCGATCCAGTCCATTTCTGAGATATATGGGTCCAAACAGTGTTGGACCTGGACCGTGTCGATCTTCCGATTTCCATGTCTAAACATTCTTCCACCAAAGATATTAAAAAAAATAACGAAACCCTAAAGTACCGGGAGCCCGTTCTTATTTTTCCCTCCCTCTTTATCCTCTTTCTCCAGTACAATAATTTCCACACAAACTCTTGTCGTCCTGATGACGACGACGACCTGATTCACAGAACGAGAGACTCCCAGAATCCTAAGGAATGGGGTCGAGCAGCAGTAGGTTGAGCTCAGCTCCTGGATCCGTTGCCGGTGGCGGTGGCGGTGGCGGTGCCGACCGCCCCAATTTCAGGCTCGCGTCGCTCCTCTGCGGCACCTCCTTCACCGACGATCAGCCTCGCCAGGTGCCGTGTTGCTTCTGAAATTTCCAAGTTCCGGTTGTTATATGTTTTTGCTGTCTTCAACTGTTCTGGCGGTCGTCGGTGCCACTGGTTGCGTTGTGTCTGTGCCTGTGTTTTCGGTCGGAAGTGGTGGTTGGGATGGTAATTCTGCGGTCTCGATTAGGTTTTGGAATTTGTGGTTTGGAATTGTCGCGGTCGATTCTGTAGTAACGAGCGAAATTGATCGGTTGACCTATATCGGTGTTGATGTTTTGACCGGCGGAATGAATTTGAGGGTGGATCTTGATGGATCCGTAGTTGAGCTGTAAAAAGTGGGGATTTTTTATGGTGAACGCGAGTGAGTTAGGATGGATCCATGATTCTGCTCTTTGTAATCTATAGGTTCTGAGTACAAATGTTATGGAATCGATAAGAGCTGAGTTTCGATAGAAACAAATTCAAAAGTGGAAGGAAGGAAATGGGGGAAAGGGCTTCAAGTGCCTGAAAGTCATGTGGCTTCGACAACCATACAAATTGCTTATAAGTTATATTTAATGTTTAAGGAAGTTCACTAACCTCAAAACCTTGGCTTCCAATAACTACTCTTTTCCATTTTATATTAGATATGCTTACATGTATCTTGAAGAAAAAACACATTTAGATTGTTCTGTTTGATATTTCACTTTGGCACTATCTGTATTTACATAGACAAGGTAAATTCAAAGAAAGGTAAGCATCAACGTGAATTTAATGAAATTTCAATAGTTATTGAACAAGCGGACTATAAGCTTCCTTCTCCAGACTAGATGTCATGGCAAATTCTTACTTCCAATTGTAGTCTTGTTATGCCTTTCTTTCTATTGAGTAATAACAATGATTGTCTACTGGGATTCACAATTTTTCTTATGAGGTCTAGGGGCATCTGAGGAGTCATTTTTGTGACTAGTGAATAATATTTCTCTTAAATTTTCACATCATCTGCAGATTGAAGATCAGTCTGGTGATATAGCCACACCACCTGTTGTGGATGATGAACAACAAAATTCAGTGAAGGATCCATCTCTAACAGTCACAGAAGGCAAGAATTCTTTCCTGTCAACTCAGGGTGCTAGTGTAGGACAAAGCAGTTATCTTGCTGAGAAAGATGTAAATTCCAGTTCTTCAAGTGCAGAAACTAGTAATTCCACCAAGCACTCTAGCAATGGTAAGATGGTAGTAACTAGTAATTCTGATAATCACTTTTCCAAAAGTAAGGAGTTGCCCCATTGCGCGAAAGATGCTGATAATTGCTTCAATGACACTTATTCTGGAAGAATTGGTGATCAACAGTTTCCTTCAATGAAGACACTACCTTTTGGGTCATCGTCTATCACCAGGGAGACTGTCTCAGCTCCCATGGTGGAAGGTGATGGTTCTGCAATTGGGCCTGGTCCCGAGACATGCTCAGAAGGTTTCTGCTTGAGCGACCTCCCACAACAGGAACATGAATGTTTCTCCTCAAGTGAAGCTTCATCTCCTGGGAATCAGGTGGTTGAGGTAATGACTCTTCTTGGCTTCGATTGAAATTCTGTTACAACCTTTGTTATAAATCATTACTGTCTTGACAGCCATCAGGGGATGAACCTGTAAGAGAGACAACATCTCTTGGTTCTGGATTTCATAGAGCTATTGTGCATAGTGATCGGAGAAGCGTGCTGCATGTTGATGTGGTAAGTATATCTTCTGACATTTTCACAAGCAGTCGCGATGATGTGAGTAACCATGAAGCAAGAAGAAATAGTAGAAGACTTTTCTGGGATGCCTTCTCAAGGCGAAGTTCCAGAAGGGATGATGATATTGCATCCGTTATTCTATCAGCTGAGGGTAGTGATGATTTAGGTTCTCGTGGTAGATGGCTACTTGATTTTAATAATGATAGTGACTCTTTTGAAAATGGGGTTGGAAATGAGGCACGATCCTTGAACAGTCGAAGGTATGGTGCCTATGAGCACAGACGACGTTCCAGATCTGAGGTGATTCTTATTTCTTTATGATTTTTTTCTCAAGATGTGAATCACAGGTTTCTTATTATTGACTTGGTAAATATTTAGGAACTTCTTATTCCAGGGACTGTTGAGTTGCTGTTTCTGCTGAACTTCTTTAATGGAAATTTTTTTACATAAACCAATTGTTAAATTGGTAAATACAAGTACTCATACTTGACTGGTAGATATATCCGTAGACAAGATAAACACACAGTTACTTGAGCTATATGATCAACTTTCAGTAGCATTTCACTGTAAATTGTTCCTAAGCTGGAGTAATGGTGGACAGGATTTTAGGACTTAAGAAGTATGCCTATCTTGTGTTTCTTGTCTAGCTGTGAAACAAAGTTGTATTGCCAGTACTCTTGGTGGTGGTGCTGCATTATTCACATAGCCAAAACCCCTCATCTGTTTTGAATCATGCCTTATGAAGACATTGCTAGGGATTAGAGAGAATAACAATGTATCTCTTATTACTAGGAGAGGGATTGCATGACTAGATGGTATCCTAATATTCCATATAATATAAGATATACTGTAACGCTCCGAACCCGGGCACGTTACCAAAACACAGTATCACAAGTTTAATTACACAAATTACAGAACAAAAGGACTGTAACTAAGGCTCACCTCTAGGATTTCGATGTGCGGTTAGAAACTCCAATTCCTGCATCGGAAACTGGCTGCACGCGGTCTGCACCTGAAAACACACAGCAGGCGTGAGTGACATCTACGTCACCCAATACTCGCCCTCAAAACACCCAACTACCAACAAACACGATAAAACCAAAAGAAAATCTGTTACTTATTATTGCAAAACTTGGTTTTCTTCTTTAAATTTTTTTTTCTTTATTAAATAAACACTTGGGAATTCAATCCCAAAATCAATTCCTATCTTTACAAAATCACCACTTGAGACCTCAATCCCAAGTCAGGCTTTTTGCAAAAGCCACTACCTTTTTCCTTTCTCAAAACATGTGGAAAATCTCTCAAAAATCACTTACTTTCAAAACATCACTTTCAAAACCCTTTTTGGAAATTCATTTTCTTTTTCAAAACCATTTCATTTCAAAACTTGGGATTTTTCCCAAAAACACATTCCCTAACCAGATCCAGCCTAAAACACAAGGCTCCACTGGGCTCAAAACCAAACCACAACACTTGCTGGCAGTTGGTTAAAACATCAACATTTCTCTTCAGGATTCTAGGACTATTTCATAAGTCCAATCATGACCATACACACTTACACACACATTCCACTTAGTTAGTCATTTCCACTTTCATTACTGTTGTTACTTTGATCAGAGGTAACCTGGCACACAAGCAGTAGTTGAGTACATCCTTCTCCAACTTCTTTGCACTGCCGCGATGGGATTTCCCGTGCGGGATGCCACCGTCCCGGCCAACAAGCCTCACAATTTCCTGTTCCTCACAGGAGCACAGAGATACGTCTCTGGAGACGTCCCAGTCGGTGATCCGAACAACTAGGTCCAATGACCCAGGCTCAGCCTACACCGTCGACGACCCGAACAATTAGGCTCAAAAGCCCAGGCTCAGCCTACGCCGCTACGAGCTCAATGACCCGAACAACTAGGTATAACTACCCAGACTCAGCCTACACCGGCGGTGACCCGAACAACTAGGCTCAAAGGCTCAAGCTCAGCCTACACCGTCTACCAGCTCGTGAACCACAATCTCTTTCCACAACACATTAAGTGTTCCAAAACTCTTTTCAGTTTTTAAAGAAAACCATTTTCCATAACTGGGGTCACCACACCGGCCATCACAGCCACAACAAATCATCCATTGGGTCTCAAGCCCAAAAACCACACAAAACCATCTTTTAAATCATTTATAGGGTCAAAATCCAAAAATCAAGCCTAAACCCACAATTTGGGGTACTACATGCCTCCTTGTCACCACACGGGGCAAAACACCAAGCACATACTTTAATCATACCAAAACAACCATTTAAATCATTAGAAGATTTAACAACACATGGCAAAATCGGCATACCGATTTTCCAAAACGGTATGCCGTTTTTCCCTGACTCGGCATGTCGTTTCCCAAACGGTATGTGGAATCTCTGTCAGATTTTTCAGACAGAGAAAAACGGTCGACCAGAGTCAAAGGCCCTGATCTGCCGCTGGGAGCAAAAACGGTATGCCGTTTTCTGCTGTTGCAAAAAGCTCCGCAGCCACTGTCCTCATTTTCTCCCCCAAGTGGGAGTAAGGATCGGACTCCTCAATAAAAATCCATAAAATTTCATAAAAACATGGGGTGTAGACCCTCAAGTCTATTTAAAAACCTATCAAACCAATCACAAATCTACTAAGCATGCTGCTCTAACGAAAATCGTCAAGTCACAGAGCTCAAAAACGAATACTGTAGCATGCTTCCCATTAATCCACAAAAATCGCACAAAAAGCCCATAATTCAGCATGATAATATCATAAACATGCTAAACAACACATTCTCAATCACATACAAAATTTCTACAATTTTTCATGCATTTATTCCTATTTTATGCATAAAACCTACCGTTAACTCAAAACGGGCAAAAGGAGGAGTAGGAGGTCGCGTACCTGTCCCAGGCCCCTCACCACACTCCGGCAAGCCTCCACGAGCTCCGGTGGAACCTCTGGATGGCTCACCACCTCCTCCCACGGTTGCGTGCACTTCAGCTCCCTTTCTTCCCTCCTTTCCTCTCTGCGTAGCACACTTCCTCCGCTCCGCCACTGCCTCCCCCTCTTATCTCCATCCCTATCCACATGACGCCGGCCACCCATCCCGTTGGACGAGATGGGGAGGCACGAGCCTCCGTCGGTGGTGGCACGGGAGGGAGAAGAGGAAGAAGAAGAAGACAGAGAAGAAATGGTGGAAGGTAGGGCTCGCGGAAGAAAGAAAGAAAAAG
>JAMKQA010011183.1:0-42097 GCA_024699735.1 Posidonia australis
TCCTACCCCGGACCGCAAACTCGGCAACCACACTCACCAAGGACACGTTCCCGACCTATCTTGAGGTCTCACTACCTCGTCGGCAAGTCCTGATTCCCTTGTGGTTCCTACTAAATCCTTTCATCTCTTTAAAATCATATGCAATTGTCTTTTCAAAACAATTAACAAAACCATTTTCCATTCATAAAACTCTTTGCAAATCGCATGCAATTATGCATTAAATCATTACCTGTGGTCCTTAAGCCCACACATTCTTTCATGGTCTTTACACCATGAAATCACCCCTCACACGGGTCCATATCCATATCCATATACAGAAGCCATGCTTCAAAAACTCATGGAAACAATATTAAAATCAACATACTAACATGCATTTTCTTACATGTCATTCCATGCATTCCATACAGTTATCATGTATTTATCCATAATTTATCATCATTTCTATCCATAATTTATCAATGCAGTTCAGGGCTCAAAATCAACATACCGTTTTTCCACTTCGGTATGCCGAAATCCCCTGATTCGGCATACCGAAGGGAACTTCGGTTTGCCGAAATCTCCTGATTCGGTATACCGAAGAAATTCGGTATACCGAATCCCTATCAGATTTATCAGGTTCAGGGGAAACGATCGACCAATTTCCTCCGATCGTTCGTGGCCAAAAACACGGGGTAACCTCTGGGGGCATTTCGGTATACCGAATCCAATTCGGCATACTGTTTTCTACTGTTGTAGAAAACTCCCCAGGCACTATCATCTCTTTCTCCCCCAATTGGGAGTAAGGATGGGACCCCCCAAACATGCCACTAAAATTACCAATAAAACATGAGGGGTAGACCTTCAAGTCTACTCCAAACTCCTCAATCAAAACATAAATTCATTAAGCATGTTGTCTTAACAAAAATCGCAAAGGCATCAAGCCCAAACACATTCACTGTAGCATGCTTCAAGAACATCCACGAAAATCATGCAAAATGCCCATAAATCGGCATGATATCAACATGCTCACATCATTCATCTCTTTCCCAACATTTCCCCATTTTTTTTGCATGATTTAAACATCATTTTCATGATTTTTCCCTCAAACCCACCATGTCTCAACTGCGGAAGGAAACAACAGGGAAAACAGTAGGGAAACACGTACCTAGCTCCGGCGAGCCTCGCGTACCCTCACACCGGCAGTGCACGGCACCAGCCCAACTTCCCACACTCACGCGAGCTCCTCTGACGCACGACACTTCTGCAGCCCCACACTCCCTCTCGCCCTAACTCTGCTTCTCTGCCTCTCCCCTATGCCACACACCTCCTCTTAACACCTCCGACGCCTGCCATCCCAGAATCTCGCCGATGTCCACCAGCTATGCACAGCCTTGGACGGAGGGGACGGAACGAGTAGTCCTCCCCTGCTAGGCTCACGAGATCCGCCCCTCGGTCACGGGCGTGGAGAAGACAGGTAAAGGCATGGTGCGGCACAGCTGGCTTTTGACCAAGTCAGAGCCCAAGCCCAAGTGTGTCCACTACAGGCACGGGTCCCAAAGCAGAACCGACCCACTGACACAAGGAAAACACACCACTGGGGAGAAACCAAAGCACAAAACACAGAGGGAGCCCACAACCAAGAAACACCAACTGGATTTACCATTAATAAACCATATATAAATAATTACAAGAAATCCATGGTTTATATTAAATGGAAAAACCCAAGCACAGATGTTACAGCCTAACACTTGGGAACATCATAGGCCTTATATTTACTAACTTACGTATCGTAAAATGACTGTCCTTTTGGAGAGTCTAGGCCACACTCAATGAAAAGGGACTAGATTATGACGAATTGCATCCATACATGTGTTAATCTACTATAGATAATGAGCCAAATTCCTGAGCCATCTCGGAATATAAATCAAAGTAGGCGATGACGGAGGAACCTCGTTATCTAGGGTCATGCATTGCATACCAAGACCACCCTTCCTAGCATATTCGCTAGCATGCATTCATGCCAAGCACATTACATCGCATCATAAGGCATCTTGAGTGGTACTTGGAGTCAACCATCTCCAACCTTCTTTAGACTTCCTTACCCTAGCGTCAATTGTCTAGAGTCCTTTCTTTATGATCCTATTAGGCAACTCCTAAGGCCAAGTCCTTTCTTTATGACTCCCTTAGGAAACCTCTGAGGCCAAATCTCTCCCTATGACCCACTTAGACGACCCATGAGGCCGAGTCTCTCCTTATGACCTCCATAGGCAACCCCTTAGGCTAACTCTGTTCTTTATGACTCCCTTAGGCAATCTCTAAGGTCATGTCCTTTCTTTATGACTCCCTTAGGCAATCCCTGAGGCTATGTCCTTTCTTCTTGATCCTCTCAAGCAATCTTTAAGGCTGAATCAATTCTTTATGACTTCCTTAGGCAACTCCTGAGGCCAAATCTCTCCTTATGACCCCCTCAGGCAATCCTTGAGACTGAGTCCATTCTTTATGACCCATTTAGGCAACCCCTAAGGTTGTGCCCTTTATTTATGACCCCTTTAGGTAATCCTTAAGGTCATGTCCTTTCATTATGACCCCCTTAGGAAACTCCTGAGGCCAAGTCTCTCCTAACGACCCCCTTATGCAACCTTGAAGCTAAGTCTCTCCTTATAACCCCTTTAAGTAACTCTTGAGGCCAAGTCTACTCTTTATGACCCCCCTTAGGCAACTCTTAAGGCCTTGTCCTTTCTTTATAACTCCCTTAGGCAATCCTTGAAGCCACATCCTTTCTTCTTGATCCCATCAAGCAAACCTTAAGGCGGAATCCTTTCTTTTTGACACCTTTAGGCAATCCCTAGGGCTATGTCTCCCCTTATGACTCTCGTAGGTAACCCCTGAGGCTGAGTTCATTCTTTATGACCCCTTTAGACAACCCTTAAGGTTGTGTCCATTCTTTATGACCCTCTTAGGCAATCCCTAAGGTCATTTCCTTTCTTCCTGACCTTCTTAGGCAACCCTTGAGGCTAAATCAATTATTTATGACCCCCTCAGGCAACTCCTGAGGCCGTGTCCTTTCTTTATGACCGTCGTAGGCAACCCATGAGGCATGTCCTTTCTTTATGACCCCTTTAGGCAATCCCTGAGGCCATGTCTTTTCTTCCTAACCCTCTCAAGAAATCCTTGAGGCTGAGTCCGTTCTTTATGACCCCCTTAAGCAATATCTGAGGCCGAGTCCTTTCTTTATGATCCTCTTAGGAAATTCCTATGGTCGAGTCCTTTCTTCATGACCCCCTTAGGCAACACTTAAGGCCAATTCCTTTCTTTATGACCCCCTTAGGCAACCACTAAGGTTGTGTCCTTTCTTTATGACCCACTTAGGTAATCCCTGAGGCCACGTCCATTCTTCATAACCACCTCAGGCAACCCTTGAAACTGAGTCTGTCCTTTATGAGCCCCTTAAGGAACCATTAAGGTCAAGTCTTTTCTTTATGACTACCTTAGGTAAACCTTGTGGCTGAGTCCTTTGTGCATGACCCCCTTAGGTAACTCTTGAGGCCAAGTCCTTTCTTTATGACCCTCTTAGGAAACCACTAAAGCTACGTCTCTTATTTATGACTCCCTTAGGAAACTCTTGAAGCCGAGTCTTTCATATGACCCCCTTAAGCAACCCTTGAGGCTGAGTCCTTTCTTTATGAGTCCCTTGAGCAACTCCTAAGATCGAGTCCTTCTTGTGACCCCCTCGAGGTGACCCTTGAGGCTGAGTCTTTTCTTTATGATCCCCTTCGGAAATCCTTGAGACCGAGTGTGACCATGCCAATGGAACCTTAGGAGTGGCTCTCCACCTACTTTGGTGTGCGGAAACACACGAGGAGATTCGATACGGTCACGACGAAAATGGTGAATCCAGAAGAAGAGATAGGACCCAGAAACACCAAGGGAAACAAAAAGGATAAGGAAAGGAGTCGCCATCTAGTCTTTTAATAGAAAGACGAGGAAAACCAAGAAGAACCTCAAGAAATCAAGAGAGAAAACAAGATCATGAATGAATGCGTGCTCTGTGCCAAATGGATAATGCATGATGAATGCGGGCCAAAGAAATAATAGGATTCTGGTTGCGCATGGGGAAGGGGTTAGGCACCCCCATGCGCCCGAGAAAACTCGGTCTTTCTAGTCTTCCTACTGTCTATGGTCTGCTGAATGTATGCTTGCTTATTCTATATGCTCATGCATGAAGATGACTGAAAACATGTTAAATCAAAGTAAAGAAGTGAAATCAAAGGAAAAAAGTTAATCCGATGGTTAAATGTAGGCATCGTTAATGTCGCTTTACTGTACGCCCTTGGGCGATGAGGAAAACCGTGAAAATTGGGAAATTCTCAGAAAGCGTCTAGTAAAACAGCAGAAAGCGGGATAAATCCGAGAAAATCAAAAAACGAGAAAATAATCCTTGTTTCGGGACCATGTTGGCTTTGTAAGCCTTTGACTGTACGCCCTCAGGCGATGGAAAACCAAAACCAGTGGAAAACCCGGAAAACGAGGAGAAGACTAAGCTCGGAACAAAGCTAGAAAAACGTGCACCAAGTAAGGAAAATTCTTGTAAAAAGATGTGAAAAGTATGCAAAATGCAAATGTGAGTGCAAATCTGAAGAAGTCTAGGGGATTTTGTGCAAAAAACCCAAAATCTGAGGAAAGCTGAAGTTCAGAAGCCAAAATCCTCAAAAATATGTAGGAAAACACATTCCATGCATGTATGAAGAATTCTAGAGTCAAATGTGTATCCCTAGTGCAAGTGAAGCTCTCTAGGGGTTTAAATGTAATTTACCCACTAATGCATGCAATGCAAATCAATTCAGCATAAAATCAGGGTAAAAATGCAATAAAATGTCTCAGAAATGATTCAGGAAGTTTCAGGGGCAAAATAATCATTTTATCCTTGAAAACAGGTAATCAGAGCAATATCAATGAAGCATAGAGGCTAAACTGCAAGTAACCCAGCAAACAAAGTATTCCAGGAAGTTCTGAAGAAATGCAAGGGCAAAAATGTACTTTTCACTGAGATTAAAACATGTAGAAGAAATTCAGTGAAGAAGAAGGGTTAAAATGCAATTTACTTAAGAAAATATGCTTCTAGAAAGTTTTTAAAAGAAGTTTAGGGAGTTCCATGTAATTTTCACATCAAAACATGCTCTCGGATACTTTCTGTAAAACACAGGGGCTTATATGCCATTAAACTAGCACAATTGTGTATTCTGAAACATTTTGAAAAATGTATCAGCTTATATGCAATTTTCACAACAAAATGAACTGTTAAAACCTTCCAAAGAAATCTAGGGTCATCAATACAATTTATTTAAAGCAAAGCACATTTTATAAACTCTGGAGGGCTTTTATTAAAGCTTTAAACTCAGAAAACATTACTTTAAAAATTCAAGATAAGAAATGTAATATTTTCAGTTAAAACTTTATTCAAACATTTTTAGAAAAATGATAGAAGGACCTATATGCAATGAAAAGGACCTAAAAATAATTCTAGAAGGATTGAAATGTAATAAAAACTAAACTTCTATTGTTTTATTAAAACAATATTTTCTATCTCTTTTTTTTAAAAGAAAAGGCTCGACGGCTGCCAACGATAGGGCTCGCCGCCGACGACTGCAGGAGGAGTCTCCCAAGGCCATACCATGGCCAGATCGGAGATCCAAAGGCACAGTGAGCAAAGGGAAAGTAGAATAAGAGGATCCAACAACATGGATCGGGAAATTAATGGTGGAGAAGGTCCCCCCACCTCCCTCGCCGTCGCGGAACTCCGACAACGACGTCGGGGAAGAAGATCTCCTCCGGAGGCTGAGGAGCGGTATTCCTGTGCTCTGGGAGGCATCGCAGCGTTGGGGAAGCTTCCTCCCCTCCTCCGGAGCTGAGTGGAGCGGCGGAGGGGCTCTGGCAGTCGGCGGCGGTCGATCTCCGGCGAGGGAGGCTGCAGCGGCGATCCAGAGCACGACCCCTGCTTCTGGAGGCTCGGGAACTTTGGGGTCACGTCGTGCGATGTTCCTGAGGTGGCAGAGCTGTGCGGAGAGGCGTGAGGCGGGCGGACAGTGGTTGGCCTTCGTCGTCTTCTCCGGCGACGACAGTCCAAAGCATAGGTCGAGAACCTGAGGGTCCGATGCAGAGTTGGTCGCACCCTTTAAATTATCATCATTAGAGATGTTCTTCTCCTTGAGATCTATTGAACACTCCTCACTAGTCACAGTGTTCAAGTTAGTGCAGGGAATTTCACCTTGAAGCAAAAACAAAGAGATGTGTTAATACAAGGTAGCATGAATAATCAAACAAATATTTAAAGCATTTATGTCAAGAAGAGCCCGCTTTCTCCTCACCTGTCCAAAAATAAAAGAAACATCAAAACTAGATACAAATAACTATGCTAGCAAAAGAGAAGAAGCAAACTTGTATACCTACTGTTCTTTAAGGTTGTCATAAAAGGTGGCAAATCTCTCGTCAAAGCCCTATAGAAGGCATATAAGTAGATTAATATACAACATAATTAACGAAAAGTAGAATATGGAGCAGTAAAGTTTGCCTTACCCGTGCCCTGCCTACAACATACCACATGCCCTGCTGTAGCTCTCGGAGCTCCTCACTATGGAGGTGTGGCTGTCCAACCCGCTCAAATCAATCCAGATACTTGGCATAGGAGACTGACCAGATGGTGAATCTACTTCGACAAGTCGAAGCAGCAGCATTCTCTTCCAACGCCCACACATAGGTGGTGTTCTTAGATTTCATGTCCATTGGCAAGGGAACAGGAATGAAGAACTCGTCTGTGAATTGGTGGTGGGTGAGGCTTGGGAGGTAGTGGGCATATCGCTTCATGCAATAGAACTTTGTTTGCCTCCTCTGAAGCACCCGACTAGAAAAGCAGAGGTGCCCAATATGTAGCCCTCAAAAGGTCATAGCTTCACCTAGAAACAAGATAGAAACCAGGCATTAGAACTTGATAGTGCATAAACATATTTGTAGTTGTAAAAGAAAACAAGAAAAAGGCTTACATCCTCAAGGCTCAAAAGATCCAGCAAATAGTAGTACACATCATAGCTATAAACTCTAGTAGTAGCCTAATGGTCTAGCTCCTTCCACTGCCAAGGGAGGGGAAGCAACTCAGGCATAGGCAAAAGAAATAGTGCCCTTGCTCCACGTGCTCCAAAGCATAGTACTGCCAAGCAATAGAATCAACAGTCAGTAAAGCATACACAAGTAAAGCATACACACGCAGAATAACATAGCATAAATGTTCCCTATAGCTCTTACCGTGAGCAGGGGGTACAACCCCACATGTGCCCTCGCTATACAACGTCGTCCAACCCACACAATAGCCATGCGTAGCTCACTTCACCCAAGTCAGATTGATCTAGCTGCTCAATGACAATGTACGGTAGCCAGACAGAGGAGATGTAGTAGCCCAAAGTGTTGCAAAAAATCAATCCAATCAACTCCAGCATGAAGTGACAAACAATGAATGTTGCGTCGTCGCTGTTAGGCTCCAGGTTAGGCCAGCTCTAGGAGCACCCCCTCTGCCAACTCAATGTAAACCTGTAGTTGGTTTGAGTCTTTTGCAGAGGCACCTGACCAAGTATCCCGAGGACCATAGAGAACGCCTGCGTCATTTGCCCAACAATCAGCTCCCTACCAAATCATAGGCCCATCAGCAAGGCCTAGTGCTCAAGCAGCACAATCATCTCCTCAAATGAGAAATGGAAAGTGTGTCTCATGCCTCCATCACTCCACCAATGCTTGGAAATACTAATAGTGGCCATGGATGGTAGCGATCCTCAGAAGGCTACTGAAATGCATCTCACATGGAAGGAAGTGGTGCAAGAAACAGGTAGATGTCGGAAATGCTGCAGCATGGTTGTCCAATGACACCACATCATCCTCCCTGACTCACCTACCTGACAAACAAAAGCAGCAAGGAGTGCATCAGAAGATATGAAGGAATAATCAAGCAAGTAAAGCAGTCAGCAATAGAAAGGGAACTAACCCCAAAGTCAAGGTCCTCACTACAGTGTGCTAGGTCGAATAAATGACAATCAAAGTTCCCTGATTCCTACAGCTACCAATGCAAATTCAGAATTTAATATCTTCAAAGTAGAAAGTAGGCTAAGGCAAGACCCGACATACCTCGAAGGGGACTCACGGTCCTCAGTCACTCGTCGTGCCCTCACTCAACACACAAGACACCTCGTCAAACTACATGGGATAAGACTACAGGCAAACACACAGATTTATGCATATTGCAGTAATCTAGGATATCAAAGTACAACAAGCATGTACGAGCATAGAGTCAGCAAAGCACAGAAGCATGGAATGCAAATGAAAACATGCAGGCACTGTAAAAGCATGCATATGGGCTAGGCATACACACTTACACACAATGTACAAGCATAGCAGGAACACAACAGCAGGCATATGCAAGGACAGCAAAGAAAGCAAAGAAAAGCAAAGCACAACAAAAGCATGCAAAACTCCAAAACACTACAAGCATAAAAAGACGAGGGGCAAATACAAGATAGGCAAACAATGCAAATCAAGGGCATGATAGATGGATATGTCAAGCATTTTTGGGTTTCGGCATAAAGGAAGAGGATGACGCTGACTGTGTTCTGGCTAACCAAACCAAACCTTAACATCCCATTGCACCACCAACCTGACCGACAACCTAATGATTGTCACCCAAGCCACTAGTCGATGGCTATCTCACCTAATCAACCCTCATTGCCCAATCATAGTGCACTAACCCCAGTGGAGTCACCATACCCGACATGCCCTTACCAACACCCTCAACCCACAGCCCGTGTCACCGTCGGCCCTCACCAGTGCAACCACCACCATAAGCCCATAGCCACTACACCCCCAACGGCTAATGCCCCTTCTACAGCACACCAACACCCTCAACCCACAACTATACCACTGTCAATCCATAACCCACAACCAAAACCCTTACCCATCGACCATTGTCAACCCAAAACCCACAATGGTGCCCCAAAACCAGGGTCGTCAGCACCCAATACCACCCTGCAGAGCCTGATGCCTGTCGGCAAAGCCATCGTTGCTGTCCTCTACACATAGGCCAAAACGAAAATGGGAACGAAATGAACAAATGCAAAAGGAAGGGTGAAACCATGCCGTAGGTCTTCACTGCACCTCCATAATCCTTGCAACCACTGCATGCCATCACCGCAAGCGTTGTAGATATGAAACACCCCTCGACTTAGCAAGCATTGTAGATATGCCCCCATATAACTTCTTAGAATTGTAGTTTGCCCCTTCAACATCTGACTCAGTTACAGATATGCCCTCGACTTGACGGCAAAATTCCCTTTAACTTGATGGCCCCATCAGAGCACTCCTCGGTTAAACAACATTTTGCAACACATTTCGGTTTCCATAAAACTGTATGATATGCACAACATGGTAGGATTACAGAATACACTTAGCTTGACAAAACTATAGCATACCCCCTCAACTTTACGGAAATGTCCAGTAGAATTACAATGTGCTACTTGAACTTGACATGATCATAGCATGCCCCGATCAAGCAAAACCGGCATAGGCCACTTAGTTGGGAAAATTGTAGTATGTCCCATACACTTTGCATAAATTATAAATATGCCCCACTTGCCAGAGAGCTGCAAATATGCCATTGATTATTTAACGAGGTTGGAAAATAGTCTCCTACTTGGTAGAAAGGCACGATGCCCCTCAACTTAGCCAAGCCACAACATAACCCTTTGCAAGAGGACAAGCACCACTTGGCCTGGCAAGATTGTAGCACAACCTTCAGTTTGACAAACTTGTAGATATGCCCCTACATTACCTCACGGAACCATGGGTGGCCCCTCAGCATTTTATACAATTGTCGTATGCACCACTTGGGCTAGCAAAGTCATAGAGAACCCCTCTAGTAAGGCAATGTTGCCAAATGCCCCCTCTATGACAAGATTATAGCATACATGTGACCATGTTAGCGGCTGGACTTGGGAGTTGGTGCAAAAGCTTAACTCGTGAACTGATAAGGTCTTGGCGAAAATGGTGAATCTGAGGAAGAACACTCGACTTAAAACCACCTAAGCAAAACAAAAGGGATAAGGAAAAATATGGAGTCGCCACCTAGTCTACTAGAAATCAGGAGATGTGGAAAACTGAATGCAAGAAATATGTGATAAAAGCGATGCAAATGCAAATGTGATACTCCATGTAAATGGACGTGACACATAAGTCATTACGTGTCAAATAAAGGGTAAGGACTCCTATTACGCATGGGGAAGGTGTTAGACACTCCATACGCCTGATGAATCAGTCTTTCTTGGCTAACTCACTCGTATGTGTGGCCAATGCAAATGTATGCTTGCTCCTTAATGTATGCCTAAAGATGGATGTTCAATGCCATGCCAAAGTGAATAAAACATGCAAGATGGAAAACCATGCAATCTAATGCTTAGCCATGCTATATATGTTTTGAGCCAAGGCACTCGTGCATAGGGATTGCACTGGTACAATCCACTAGTGTAACATCCATAAAATTCATTTTGTAATTATTTACATTTTAATGAATTTATTCCTAGATGGGTGTTACTATTCCGAGGCCCATTGTGTGTATTGGTGCTTTTAGGCTTGGACCTCTTGGGCCGGCTTTTGATTGCATGTCCCTCTATATGGTTTAGCACTATGCATTATGGCACTATGCTTGTGTGGTCCTAGGTGTGGGGTCCATGTAGGGCCCACATTGTGGGCCTATTGGTGAGAGCGAGTTGGTGTGCTCGTGTGGCTAGTGGTAGGTGGGATGCGCAGCTATGCACGCGCTCAGCTACCACCTTGCATGGCCTTATAAGCCCATGCGTGATGGCCACGACTAGCTCACCCTTCCTTTCCTCCTCTTTCCCCTTTGCTTTCTGTCCCGAGCACGCCACCTTCCTTCCTTGCCTCTCCCTCCACTCGTTCTCTCCCTCCACTCACCTCCTCCTCCTCGACACACTTACTCTCTCTTTCACTCTCCCTCCCCTGTCCCTCCTCCCCTGCTTCTCCCTTCCTCTATTCGGCGTGCTCAAGGGTCAGAAATGGTGTGCGACAGCGTGCGGAGGTGCGTGGAGCTCCGAAGTTGTGTCCCTAAGGTCGAGGAAGCCCTGTGGACATCGTGATCACCGGAGTTGGTCGGAAGATCGCCGGAATGTGCATTACAGGTACACATCTCCAACCTCTATAATAGAGAGCATGAAATTGGTAGAAATTGATAGAGTTGCATGAAATCTAGGTAAATTTACATTCCTAGAATTTATTGTGATTTTATGAGAATTTATGCAGCCATTTATGAGCATTTATGATGGTAGCTGTGTTTTGAGTCTTTTTGACCTTTATGCCTCTACGATTTTATATCTTGATGCATGATAAATGGATTTTGGTTTTGTTTGTTGGAATTTGGAGTAGACTTGAAGGTCTACATCTTATGTTTTAAGCAAGATTTTTGGTGTTGGTTTTGGGGGTCCGATCGTCAGTCCCAGTTGGGGCGATTTTGAAATGTAGGATTTGGGCCGTTTTCTGTTTTTCGCAGAAAACGACATACCGAACATTTTCGGTTTGTCATTTTTCTGTCAGTTTTGGTCCTCTGGTCAAAATTCGGTCATCCAATTTTGGACGATCTACCGAATTAGTGGATTTTGGTCGACCAAACCATCTTCGGTATATCAATTTTAGCTTGAGTGTTGATTGTTGACCTGATTCGGTTAACCAACCCAAATCAGTCTACCGAACTAGGGATGTTTGGCATACTGAATTTGTTTTTCAGCATGTCGAATCTGGGCCTAAATGCTTTTATAAATGTGATTTCCAGGGGTTTTCCGGATTGGTTTGTTTTGTCCCCTTGAGATGGGATTGTGGGCCATCTGTGGTGGTCCCTTGGGACACTTGATGTGCCGCTTTGCTGAGGGTTTGGAAGAGTTTTCAAAGATACAAAAAAATGGTTTTTTTGAAAATGATTTCAAAGAGATGAGTTGGCAGATTTGGAAAATGGTTTTCCTAGTTTTCTGTGTGCGGGTCAAGACAGTGTGGGACCATGTCGTCGAGAGCAGGGAATGTGATGACATTCTCGGGTGGTCAGGCACGACTCCCTGGTCGAGGTCGGGGGTTGAGATACCTGAGGCTGAGGGCCGACATGTCCTGGAGGTATGAGACTCCATGACTGTCGTCTCGAGGCTAGGGTTGTGGTCCGCAGATTGAGGTGTCTTGTGGCATGACGGGGAGGTATAATACTCCTGCTCTCATTGTGAGCACTAAGGCTTGGGTGTCGTCGAGTGGGTAGGTATGATACTCCCTCCTGAGCACCGTGTGTGAAGGACGTCGTAAGGAGGCAGACCCTGTCATGGCCAATGTGGGTGGGACACGTGCCCCGTAGCTGGTAGTGTCCTGAGAGACAGGATAATCTTCCCAAGGTGGAGTTGTTTTTTGAGGGTTCTCCAGATAATGGGAATCGCAGGACGGTAATCACTCCTACACAGGGTGGCTTCACCTTAGTAGTGTAGAATGCCATGGTCGCTCCTCAGTGGACTGCTTGTGGCCAGAGTTTGGTTGTCTGGTGCCAACCTTCTTGACTCACTATGTGTGGTTTTGGCCATTGAGGACCTTTTCTTGTGGTTTTGGGCTAGTAGAGCCCTGGCTGGTGTGGGCCTGGTTTGTGACGTTTTGGGAAACGGTTTACAAAAAGAATTTAAAGGAAAAACTAATTATGATTTCATTTTCCTGCCATTTTTCTTGGAGTGCATACTAGGTGACTTCTATCGCTCATGCATTTTCCTCGTGTTTTTAGGTTGTAGGTGTAGGCATGCTAAGGTTTGGCGTAGTGCATATAGCTTGGAGTCTCGTAGCCGCACACATAGGTTCCTGGTAGTTTGGTATTTTCTGTTTAGCTTTTATTTTCCCGTAATTTAATTTGTTTTAAATTATTGTTACGGGAAATTTGAGGCATCACAGATTTGATATCAAAGCTCCAGGTTCACTAGGTCACACTAGGCTAGTCCTACACCTAAGGTGTCTGGTCTAGAAACTTCGTAGGTTTTTGCATGCATGGTAGAGTTTGCAGCTAGTGTCTTCATGGTTTTCTTGTTGTTGTTTTGTTTGTGGTGGAGATACTTTGCCTTTCTCTGACAGGATACCTCCTCATGGTCATAAGGGCAAGGCCCCTGTCAAGGAGACCGAGCCCCTAGAGGACGTAGGCGGATGGAAGGCAATTCGTGCGGAACTGAGGAGTTTCGCACATGAGATCTCTCATGCGTTTAGCAAGAGTAGTGCTAGTGAGCCGTCGGGTGACCTGTGGCTGAACTACTTCACGAAGCTTCGTCTACCGTCATTCAAGGGAAAGGTTAGTGCTGAGGAGAGCGAGGCTTGGTTAGAGAAGGTTGTGAAGATGCTGTAGAGCATGGCGTGCCCGGATGAGCATTGGGTGCGTTTAACGAGTTATCTGCTGAATGGTGAGGCAAATAGTGGTGGAAGTCTGTGAGGCGATAGATGTTCCCAGACTCAATCACTGTTTGCATCCAATGGAAGGATTTCAAGGTGGCCTTCTATGACAAGTATTTTCCCGCTCATGTGAAGGAGTACGTTCGTCGAGGTTTTTGAAGTCTGGAATAGGGCACGATGTCGGTGCTCGAGTATGAGGCTGTGTTTGCTTGGTTGGAACGTTTTGCTTCTGCCTATGAGTCTGAGGAGGAGCAGGCGTACAGGTTTCTAGACGGCTTGAACCCAGGGCTATGAGTAAAGGTGATGGGCTGTCGGTGCCAGACTGTAGAGGACATGGTTGGGATGGCGTATCGCTTTGACGCTGAGTATCAGAAGTTTCTGGAGAGTCGTCCCAAAGGGAAGGGTAAGTCTTCTTTTACCTCCGAGTTCTCTCTCTCTGATCCTCCAAGTGCTAGTAGTTGGGGTAGCCTTGAGAAGAAGTAGAAGGCAAGGTCCAGTGTTGCCTCTACGGGCTGGCGGAGCTTTGCTAGGAGTAGCAGAGCTAGCCTCAGTCAGATAGGGTCCAGTGCTCCTGGTGGGAACCAGTGCATCAATTGTTGTTAGGAGGGCCACATCGCTGCATATTGTCCCCATCCTCAACGAACCTTAGCTCAAGTGGTGTGCTACAATTATGGGAAGGAAGGACACGTTCAGAGATCTTGTCTAGAATTGCCGAAGAAGGCAGGAAGCACACCGTAGTAGTCGACTAGAGGATGGGTGTTTACCATTGTAGCTCCAAGAGCTGGGTCTTCGGGAGATGTACTTGAGGGTAAGGATGATTAGTTGGTTCTGTAACCGTCTGAGATTTGTTGTAATCTCCTTGTAATTTGGATATCTGCCTGATTGTATGGATGTGTTGTGTTGTTGTTTTTGTTTTGCCATCAGGTTCTTTTATTGTGGTTGGCTGGATCGCCAAAGTGTTGTTTGACTCAGGGAGTTCTTTCTCCTTTATCTTTGAGTCTTCTGCAGCAGAGTCGAGAGAGAGACCAGCTAGACTGGCCTTTCATCTTAGTGTGGTGATGCCTTTGAGGGAGCACAGTTTGGTATGTAGATATTTGCAGTATGTTGATTTGATGCTGAACGTTAGAGAGTTCGACGCTAGCCTGATCTTGATGGACATGCAGGAGTACGATGTGATACTTAGCATGGATTGGTTGGCGTAGTAGTCTACTTTGATCGACTGTGCTCGAAGGAGAGTTTATTTTGGGTCTCCTGAGGATGAGTCTTTCTTTGTGCAAGGTGGGTGTCAGGGTGAGCCTAAGCTTTTCATTTGAGCTACGAAGGCTTATAAGTCTTTGGTCAGGGGTTGCATGGGGTATCTAGCAAGTATAGTTACCTCCATTTCTCTTAAGTTGGGCGTTCACAACATCTCCGTGGTGTGTGAATATCTAGACGTTTTCCTTGACGATTTGCCTGGTATGCCACCTCACAGGGAAGTAGAGTTCTCAATCGATCTAATCCCAGCTCTGGTGCTGTGTCGAAGCCTCCTTATCGCATGGCACAAACAGAATTGCGAAAGCTCAAGACTCAATTGTAGGAGTTGCTGGACAAGTGATTTATCAAGCCGAGTGTGTCTCTATGGGGAGCGCCTGTCTTATTCGTCCACAAGAAGGATGGTTCACTCCGACTATGTATAGATTATCGGATCTTGAACCAGATCACGATGAAGAACAAGTATCCCTTGCCCCACATTGATGACCTGTTCGACCAGTTGCAGTCTGCATCTGTGTTCTCGAAGATTGATCTGACAGGATATCACCAGTTGAGGATACGAGACTCAGATATTCAGAAGACTGTTTTTGGACACAGTATGGGCATTACGAGTTCATGGTCATGCCTTTCGACTTGACCAATGCACTGACTGCATTTATGGATCTGATGAACCAGATTTTCAGCCCTTTTCTGGACTAATTCATTGTGGTTTTTGTTGATGATGTGCTGGTCTACTCCCTTGATGTTGACACTCATGCCTTGCACTTGAGGGCGGTTTTGGATACTCTGAGGCATCATAAGTTGTACTCCAAGTTCTCCAAGTGTGAGCTCTGGCTGAGTGAAGTTATGTTCCTTGGCCATCTGATTTCTAGAGAAGGCATCAGAGTGGATCCTACCAAAGTCGAGGCTGTGAGCTGTTAGGTGCAACCCAGGATTGTAGCAGAGATCAGGAGTTTCTTGGGTCTGACAGGCTATTATAGGAGGTTTATTAGGAATTTCTCCTCCATAGCCGCGCCCTTGACGGAGTTGACTAGGAAGGGAGTTCTGTTTTGTTGGGACCGGAATTGTGAAGCGAGTTTCCAAGAGCTGAAGTCTCGTGTGGTTTCTGCCCCTGTGTTGACTCTACCTGGGAGTGGTGGCTTCACTGTGTATAGTGATGCTAGTGGTGTTGGGTTGGGGTGTGTTTTGATGCAGCATGGCAATGTCATTGCATATGCATCATGCCAACTGAAGGATCCTGAGAAGAACTACCCGACTCACGATTTGGAGATGGTTGTTGTAGTATTCGCTCTCAAGCTTTGGTAACACTATCTCTATGGCGAGCAGTTTGAGGTCTTCACCGATCATCAGAGCTTGAAGTATATCTTCACGTAGAGAGACCTCAACCTGAGGCAACGTCGTTGGGTGGAGTATCTGAAGGAATATGATTTCAACCTGTCCTACCATCCTAGCAAGGCCAACGTGGTCACTAATGCCTTGAGTCGGTGTACACACGTGATGGCGTGCTTGATGGTCAAGGAGTTGCAGGCCGAAGCGGCAAGCTCGAGGAAAGGTTGGTGCCTAGGTGGCCAACCTGTCTATTCGCCCTAAGCTGTTAGAGTTTATTGTCGCTTGTCAGCAGCTGGATTCGTTTGTTCAAGTTGTGTTTGAGAAGCTGGAGGCTGGTGGAGAGCCTCATTTCTCTGTTGGGACATATGGAGAGCTGAGGTATGACATGCATGTATGTGCCCCAGCATGAGGAGGCCAGGCAGAGGTTGCTAGATGAAGCACATCAGTCTAGGTACACCATTCACCCTAGGAGTACGAAGATGTACTGAGACTTGAAGCGAAACTTTTGGTGGTCTGGCATGAAAAGAGATGTAGCTGACCATGTGGCGAGGTGTACAACTTGCCAGCTAGTCAAGGCAGAGCACCAAAAACCTGGAGGGACCTTGCAACTGTTGGATATTCCTGTGTGGAAGTGGGAGCACATCTCAATGGACTTCATGATTGGTTTGCCGCTTACTCAGAGGAAGAACGACACCGTGTGATGATAGAATGAAGCAATGAAATGAAACAATGAAGCAATGAAGCAAGATGAG
Organism: Posidonia australis; assembly: GCA_024699735.1. NCBI lineage: Eukaryota > Viridiplantae > Streptophyta > Magnoliopsida > Alismatales > Posidoniaceae > Posidonia > Posidonia australis. The sequence continues at coordinate 16,806 of JAMKQA010011183.1, forward strand.
CACACAGGGATGCATGATAGAGAGGAAGCTCACTTGCAAACATGCACTAGTTGTCCTTCTGGCATGGCTCGTGATGGCTCTATACCTAGCTTGGTGTTGCTCGACGACAACGAACGAGGCAAGGCCTAGTTGCGGGTACCATGTGGTGTGGGAATGCAGTAGATGTAGAGTAGTTTCAGTGGCTATGGGTGTGCTCGGAAGGTTGTCGAGGATCGAAGTGGTGGGGGCTACAATGACCAGCAACAAAGGAGGTTGTGAGGTAGTGGGGGTGGCTCCCTGTCGACTGGGTGGTGGTTGGTCCAGCAACCTCGTCAATGATGAGGTAGGAGAGTTTATATACGCACAGTGCATGCATAGAAGTCATTGGTTTAAAATAGAATTATGAATGAATGGCTTGGATTAAAGTAAGACGATTGGATTGGGTTTAGGTTTAGGATGAGGGGTGTGATGGTCAACTAATGTCAAGGAACTCACTCAGAGCCATACGAGCCAATAGGAATAAGAGCATTGGTGGTCCAAATGTAAAAAGACCAATAAATCCTTCTGCATTCTACTATTGACTCAAGGCACTACACCGATAGTCCATGCTGGCCATCCATGGTTGCCATCCGCACTAATCAGTCATGGTGGCAAGTCGCACTAGTGATCCATGTTGTACCTATTGTTGGGTCTGCTACATGGATTTTGAGCTCATTCCCTTGCATGTTAGACCTTTAAAAGGGCTTGGACTCCTAAGTCTAGTGGTTTTGATAAGGTTTAGAGTAAATATAGGGTCTTAGGCTAGTTTAGGGTGCTAGGTAGGTTTTGGTGTTGGGAAACGCCCCATCGCCACTGGAGCAAGTTCTTCTATAGGAGTCCATTGACAAGTGATTGCCAAATTAAGGTGTCTACAAATGCATTGCAATGCAATGTCGAGTGCTAAGCTGATGGCTAGTCATCTCGAAGGGAAGGGAATGACAAGCTATCAAACTTGCACTAAGAGGGGCATCAAGCAAGACTGATGCTCCTGTCGATTGGCAAAAAGGGGGTATGATAAGTTGTCAAACTCATCGACCAGATAGTTAGGGTTATCAACTTGAGGAGATGAGAGGCATGGCTAGTCAAAAGGGCCTACTAGCTAGGATACCAAACAATTTGAATATGTCATCTGAATAGTTAGGATTACCAACCCGAAATGAAGAGGGGGGCATGACAAGTCATGGGACTTGCAAATTGGATGGGGACAATTGACAGTTTTCATCCAAGTAGTTTGGGATACTAGCCCAAGGAGAAGGCATGACAAATCATTGAGTTTGTCAAGCGAGGGAGAGAAGGCCTTGTCCACTCAAAGCGAGGTTGGAAGTAAGAAATCAAACTGAACTTCGTTCACCTAGAGCGAAGATCCCAAAGCATGACTTCATTTACATGAAGTGATGTCACAAAGAAGGCAAACTAGACCACGTTGACCTAGAGCAAAGATCAAGAAGCAAGCAGGGACTTCATTTGCATGGTGTGAAGTCGCAAAGAAGGCAAACTGGACTCTATCCACTTGAAGCAGAGATCTAGTAGCAAGAAAAGACTTTGTTTGCATGGAGTGAAGTCACAAAGAAGGCAAACTAAACTCCATCTGCCTAGAATGGAGATCTAGAAGCAAGCAGGGACTTCATTTGCAAGTAGTGAAGTTGCAAAGAAGGCATACTAGACTCCATCCACCTAGAGTGAAGATCTAGAAGCAGGCAGGGACTTCATCTGCATGAAGCAAAGTTAGTACGAAGGCAAACTAGACTCCATCTTCCCAAAGTCAAGATCTTGAAGCAAGAAGTGACAAAAGGAAGGGAGCAGTAACAATGTGATGGTAGTCGACTGGATAGGTCTCTGCTCTAATGCTATTATCCCTACTAAGCATTCCTGGATTATTGAGCAATCTATTGCAAGGATGTGGAGATATCCATAGTTGTGCGAAGTGCTAAAGGGGTTTGCAGTTTTGCGAAAAAGTAGGGCCATAACTACAATTTTCCTAGTTGAGGGAGCTATGATGATTTTGCCCATCCCTTGGGAAGTTGAGTGATGCTTGCAATCAAGTTCTAGGCCTGGAGAGCATTCTAGTGCCATGCTGAGAGAGATCTGATGTTCTGCCATGCTATGCGGTTATTCCTGCAATTTTCCCACACTATCATTTATTGACTGTTCTGGGGCATTTGTAGCCATGCTGAATGTTGAGGGAGTATTCCTGCACCTCTAAGGAATACTTGCTAAATTTTGGTCCCATATTTGATATAGTTTTCACATTTTGTAAAAGTTAGGGGCATATGTGCAAATTTCACAAAAGTGTTGGATTACTTTGCAATTCTGTCATTCTAAAGAGTTTTCTAGCAATATTTATCAGTTTTGAGGGTTTGATGATAGATTTTGGAGCTAAAGGTGGATTGACACAATCTACTAAAGTTGGGCCGAGGGGGTGGTTCTAGACATTTTGTGCTTTAGCCCTTGGGCTCTGATTCTAACTTAGGTGGAAACCATTGTCTCGGAATGCTAGAGAAATTTCTTAAAACCAATTAGGCCACTGGATGGCGGTTATAACTACCACATCCTTGGTTTCATTCTGCATGGATTGATGAATTTTTCATTATCTTTATTCATTCATTATTTCATAAAGGGGGCATTTAATTTTTTGAAAAATCTTCGAACCACCACCCCTACGTCTCTTCTTCTTTTTCCCATCTTCATCCATCGGAGCTCTTCCTCATCCTCCCTCTCTTCTCACGCCAATAGCAAGCGGTCGGTAGTTAGGGAAGTGATCGGCAAAGGGAGGCAACAAAAATAGGCAACGAAAGAAGGCAATGATGCTCAATGGCTATGGTCGATGTTTGGTGAAGGGAGGCTATTGGTGGATTCTTCCCAATGGTAGGCCATTCCTCCTCCTTGTTTGTCGTGTTTTCACTTCCTTTTTCTATATTTTCTTTGCAATGCCCACCTACCTACCAGTTTTTTATTCCATTCTCTTTTTTTTTTTTTACTATGGATAGGTGACGACCTATGCTAGGCTAACGACAATGGACATTGGGTCGGTGGTCAACCAACTAGGCCAGATGTGTTGGGCTGTCGAGCTTGGGTGGAGTGATACTGAGATTCTAGGTTACTCAGTGGGTATTGTTAGTGAGCCAAGGGGCAGTGGTCGTCAGTTGGACCTACCAAGGACGTCAGAGTAACCACTGAAAATGTCGGGTGGCCAAAGGAGGGCTATAGGCTCGTGGTTGATTTTCTATGTTTTGTTTCACTATACCATATGCTATTGATTGTCTGTCTGTTTGTTCTTGATATATGCTTATGCAAAATGCTGTCTATATGTTGTATTTACAATGCCAATAAGTTGTCTGTGATAAGCAAATTCTACTTGTGTGCCATTTTCATAATGCTTGCAATTACTCTACAATTTCTCTACACCTTTACTGTGCTTGTTTCATGGCTGCATTGCCTATATTTTTCCCCTATGTCATGATCTAAATTTCTACTTTTTTGTCTACAATCTGACTTAAGGTTTGGCAGTACATGTTCTTGGGCACTGAGCTGAGGTACTTCGGGCTCATGGACCCTTAGCCGAGATTCTACGGGCTCCTAGTCATCATGAGGTGCTTCTAGTTCATAGGTGTCGACGACTACCTCAAGTGCTTCCATACCTGCGATTCTAGAGGAGGTATGCTCTTTTGCTTGGATCAGTCTATGCCTGGGCATTGATGATTATTTGACTTGAAAGCTTTAAAATGCAGGAGGCTAGCAACTTCGACGATTGATTACGAAATCTCGAGCATAGTAGCGAGGGTGCAGACTTCAGGGTAAGTTTCCATCTTCATCTCAGCCATTATGACTTGAGATAAAGCCACTTTTCCTAGCTGTACTTGTTGTTTTGTCTATTAGGTTGGCAATGCCGTCCAGATGATGAGGTGTCACTAGGCACCGATGCTTGAGCATTTCGAGCATCTACCGACCTTTCTGTGGGAGTTCCTTCTGCATTGTACCCCATTTTGTAGCTTGTTGTGGATTCTGACCATTCATGACCACTACCAATTTTTCCATGCATTGGTTGAGAGATGGACGCACGAGACTCACAGCTTTCACTTCCCATTCAGTGAGCCAATGATGCTATCGGAGCATTGGGCCTTACTATCAAAACTGCGCTTCGACGAGGAGCTGATCACTAGACAGTCAACACAAGGTTTCTTCTAAGTGCCTAGCCTACTAGGTAGGGTGCCTCCCACCAAGAAGAGGACCACGTACAACTTTAATTTAGTGTGGTTGAGATAGTGGAACTAGTTTTGACCAGATTTTGCTCCAAATTTGGTGGAAGCAAAGTTCATGTTGCGCTACTTTTTGTTGGAGCTCATTTGGCCGATTTTCTACGACTCCTTTAGATATTGTGTACATGTTGATTGGTTGATCTATCTAGCTGACCTTCATTGGCTAGATCACTATGGTTGGGGTGGTGCCAGCTATGCCCATTTGATGTGTGGACTGAATGTGGTTGTATAGAAGAACTACCAATCCTACGTGGGTTTATACCCTTTACTGACAATGAGTCTTTTAATTTATTTGCCTGCTTAAATTCTGTTCAATCGAATAATGTACTGACTGCTTGGTTTGTTGTTTGGCAGTATTGGGCACTAGATCATGTGGATCGAGGACACTATTTATATCGCATGTGTCCTGAGTTATTGCCTTGCCCTCGCTAGTGGTGTGAGTCCGATCACTGGGTTGCCTCTGGCGTCTTTTGTTACAAGGTGTATAGATATTTGTTGGATTTGCAATGCTTGGAGGACGTAAGTTAGATTTTTAATTTCTTCTTTACTACAAAATTTTGCCAAGACACTATGATGCCCCTCCCTAGGTGAGATAGAGAGAAACGAGACCAGTGATTAGGGTTGACAAGACACCCCACTTGATTCCATAGGAGAGCGATGTTTGCTATTGGCATTGAGTCACTTTCTAGCGGATGCACCAAAAATCACATTGCCAAAATGTAGATGCAAAAACAATGTTGAAACATAAATATTAATGTGGATGCAATGATGAGTTGTGAATACGGTTGATGTGTGTTGATGCATGTGAATAGTGTGTCAATGCTGATGCAAAGATGCGATGCCAACATGATATTGATGATGTAGGGGCATGGTGCGATGCTGAATGCAAGGATGTGTGCAAATGTTTTGTGTGTCGTGCTGATGCAAAGATGTTGAATGCTGGTGCGAATGCTAATGCACTAAAGCAAATGGTGATGCAATGTGATGTTGGGTGACAAGTTGATGGCCAATCTGCTTGGCCAAGAGGCATAACACGCTATCAAACTCCTACAAAGGGAGACTAGACAGGTTAGATGGGTCTACTGACCAGCAAAGGAGGCATGATAAGTTAATGGACTCATCGACCAGATAGTTAGGGTTATCAACATAAGGAGGAGAGGGGCATGGCAAGTCAAATGAGCTTGTTGATCGAAACATCAGACAATTTGATGATAGTCAACTTGGTAATTAAGGTTACCAGCTCGAAAGAAAAGGGCATAACAAGGCAAGGGATTTGCCAAGCAAGAAGTAATGATAGTTCATGTATGTCCACTAGGTAGTTAGAAATACCAGCCCAAAAGCAAAGGGAAAAGCTGAATCTTGACCAGTTGGAAAGGAGATCCAACAAAAGCAAGCAAGACAACATCTGCTCAGAGCGAAGTCACGAAAAGCACACTGGAATTTGTCCATTCAGAGCAAAAGTCTAGAAGAGGCAAGCAAGACTTCATCTATCCGAAGTGATGTCATGAAAAGCACACTGGATTTCATCCACTCGGAGTGAAAGTCTAGAAGAGGCAAGCAACTTTGTCCACCTGAAGCGAAATTGCAAATAGCACATTGGATTTCATCTGCTCAGAGCAAAAATATAGAAAAGACAAGCAAGACTTTGTCTGTCCAAAGCAAAGTCATGAAAAACACACTAGATTTCATTCACCCAAAGCGAAAGTCCAAAAAAGGCAAGCAAGACTTTGTCTGCCCATAGCGAAGTCGTGAATAGCATACTGGATTTTGTTTGTCCAAAGTGAAAATCCAGAAATGGCAAGCAAAACTTCATCTGCCTAGAGAGAAGTCACAGAAAGCACATTGGATTTTGTCCACCTAGAGCAAAAGTCCAGAAGGGGCAAGTAAGACTTACTCTGCCCAAAGCAAAGTCATGAGAAACGCAATGGATTTCATCACTCAGAGTGAAAGTCCAAAAAAGACAAGCAAGACTTTGTCCGCCCAGAGCAAAGTCACAAAAAAGCACACTAGATTTCATCCACCTAAAGTAAAAATCCATAAAAGCAAGCAAGGGTTGGACTACTTACCTAATGGGAGACTTGGGCACCTCAAATTTATACATTGTTGCGAATGCGACAATGCTATGTGTGGCGACTCTACTGCTAGGCAATGAGTGTATTTGTAATTCGAGAAAATATAGGAGCATAAATGCAATTCTCTGAATAGAGTCACCAGTTCCTATGACCATGCCAGTGATTACTCGTGCAAGGCACAAAAGGTCAAGTGCATGAACCGATAAGGTCACGGCAAAAAATTGAATCCAAAGATGAATGTAACCTTGAAAACACTAAGGTGATGTAACACCCGTAAAATTCATTTTGTAATTATTTACATTTTAATGATTTTTTTCCTGGACAGGTGTTACTGTTTTTGAGGCCCATTTGTGTAGTTTTGTGCTTTTGGGCTTGGGCCTTGGGGCTGGCTTCTATTTGTGTGTCCCTGTGCATAGTTGGCACTGTGCATTGTGGCACTATGCTTGTAGGCCCAAGTGTGGGACCCTGTGGGGGCTCGCATTCGTGGGTTGGTTGGTGGGAGCTAGTTGGTGGGAGCTAGTTGGTGGTGTGGGTTTGGTATGCTTGTGCAAGATGTGGTTAGGTAGGATGTGCAGTTGTGCACTCGTTCAACTACCGCATTGCATGGCTTTATAAGCTCATGTGCACCGATGCACGACCAACACACCTTGCCTCTCCTCCTTCTCTGTGCATTCTCCCTCCGTCTCGAGCATGCCATCTCTCACCCTCTCCCTCCTCCTCCACTTGTTCTCTCTCCCTCCACTCACCCCTCCTTCCCGTCTCTCTCACTCTCCCTCCCTTGTTTCTCTCCTCCTTGCATCTTCCTCTTTGTTTGGTGTGCTCATGGGACGATGGAGGTGTGTGGTGGCTCGTGGTGGCATGTGGAGCTCCGGTGGTGTGCCCTTGTGGTCAAGTGAGCCCTGGTGAGGGTTGGGATCATCGAAGTTCGCCGGAGGATCGTCGGAGAGCATTTCTTAGGTAAGTACGTCCAAACAATGAATAAAGAGCATGAAATTGGAAGGAATTGATAGGATTGCATGAAATCTAGGTAAATTTACGTTCCTAGAATTTATTGTGATTTTATGAGTATTTATGGAGGTATTTATGGGTGTTAATGGCGGCAATTGAGTTTTAGGTCGTTTTGAAATTCCTGCCTTTGCGAATTTATATTTTGATGCATGGTGAATGGATTTTGGTTTTGTTTGTTGGGATTTGGAGTAGACTCGAGGGTCTACATCTTATGTTTTATGTGAGATTTTTGGTGTTTGTTTGGGGGGTCCAATTGGAGGTCCTACTTTAGGTGATTTTGAAATGTGTAGGTTGGGCCATTTTCTATTTTTCGTAGAAATCAGCATACCGAACAATGTCGGTATGTCGTTTTTCTGTCAGTTTTGGTCCTCTAGTCGAAATCCAATCGTCTGATTTTAGACGGTCGACCGAATCAATGGATTTCGGTGGACCCCCATTTTTGATATACCAGTTTTGGCTTGAGTGTTGGCCATTGACCTGATTCGGTCGACCGATCCAAATTGATCTACCAAAATAGGGATTTTCAACATGCCGAATCTAGGCTCATATGCTTTTATAAAAATGTGATTTTTCTGAGTGTTTTCTAGATTGGTTTGTATTGGTCCTTTGAGATGGGATTGTGAGCCGTCAGTGGTGGTCCCGTAAGACACTTGATGTGCGGTTTTCCGTGGTTTGGAGGAGTTTTCAAAGATACAAAAGAATGGTTTTTGAAAATGGTTTCAAGGAGATGGATGGTCCGTTTTGGCAAATGATTTTCCTTGTTTTTTGTGTGCGAACTGAGACACTGTGAGACCATGTCGTTAGGACTAGGGAATGTGACGATATTCTCGGGTAGTCGGGTGCGTCTTTCTGGTCAAGGTCGGGGGCCGAGATACATGAGGCTGAGGAACGTCGGGTCCTAGAGGTATGAGATTCCCTTACGGTCGTCTCAAGGTTAAGGTTGTGGTTTACGAGTTGAGGTGTCATGTGGCATGACGGGGAGGTATGATACTTTTGATGTCGTTGTGAGCACTGAGGCTCGGGTGTCGTCGGGTGTGGAGGTATGACACACCCTCCTGAGCACCATGTGTGAAGGACGCCGTGAGGAGGCGTACCCTATGGTGGCCAGTGTGGGTGAGACACGTGCACCGCAGCTAGTAGCGTTCTGAGAGACAGGACTGCCTTCACAAAGAGGGGTTGGCTTTGTGAGGGTTCTCCAGGTGGGAGAATCGTAGGACGGTGATCTCTCCTTCAGAGGGTGGCTTCACCGTGGCAGTGCAGGATGCTATGGTCGCTCCTTGGTGGACTGCTTGTGGCCAGTGTTTAGTTGCCTAACGCTGGGCTTCCCGACTTACTGTGTGTAGTTTTGACCATTGACGGCCTTTGCTTGTGGTTTTGGGTTGCTAAAGCCCTAGTAGTGGTTTTGGCTGGTATGGGCCTGGTTTGTGGGATTTTAGAGAAAATGATTTGCGAAATGAATTTAAAAGAAAATTAATTATTTTTTTCTTTTCTGCCATTTTTCATGGGGTGCGTGCTGGGTGACTTCTGTCACTCATGTGTTTTCCTAGTGTTTTTGGGTTGTTGGTGCAGGCACGCAGAAGGTTTAGTATAGTGCATATAGATCGGAGTCTCATAGCCGCACACATAGGTTCCTAGCAATTTAATATCTTCTGTTTAGCTTTAATTTTCCTGTAATTTAATTCGTTTTAAATTGTTATGGAAAATTTGGGGCATTACAGTTGGTATCAGAGCTCTAGATTCACTAGGTCGTATTAGGCTAGTGCTATACCTAGGGTGTCAAGTCTAGAGACTCCATAGGTTTTGCATGCTTGGTAGAGTCTACACCTTGTTTCTTCATGATTTTCTGGTTGTTGCTTTGTCTATGGTGTAGGTGTTTTGCCTTTCTCCGACAAGATGCCTCCTCGTGGTCGTAAGGGCAAGGCCCTTATTATGGAGACCCAACCTCGAGAGGACGTAGGCAGATGGAAGGTGGTTCGTGCAGAATTGAGGAGTTTGGCACACGGGATCTCCCATGTGTTCAGCAAGAGTAGTGCCAGCAAGTTGTCGGGTGACCCGTGACTGAACTAGTTCACGAAGCTTCATCCGCCATCATTCAAGGGCAATGTCAATGCTGACGAGAGCGAAGCTTGGCTGGAGAAGCTGGTGAAGATGCTAGAAAGCATGGTGTGCCTAGAGGAGCATTGAGTGCGGCTAGCGACTTATCTACTGGATGGTGAGGCAGATAGGTGGTGGAAGTCTGTGAGGCGGCTGAAGTTCCCAGGCTCAGTTTGTGAGGCAGATAGATTGGATGTTTAGCATCCAGTGGAAAGATTTCAAGGTGACCTTCTATGACATGTATTTTCCCACTCATGTGAAGGAGCAGCTTCGTTGAGATTTTCAGAGTCAAGAGTAGGACACAATGTCGGTGCTCGAGTATGAGACTGAGTTCTCCCCACTGGAACATTTTGCTCCTGCCTATGAGTCTAAGGAGGAGCAGGCGCAGAGGTTTCTGGATGGCTTGAACCCAGGGCTACGGGTGAAGGTGATGGGCTGTCGGTGCTAGACTATGGAGGACATGGTTGGGATGGCGTATTGCTTTGAGGCGGAGCATCAGAAGTATCTGGAGAGTCGTCTCAAAGGGAAGGGTAAGTCTTCTTTTACTTCCCGGTTCTCTTTCTCCAGTCCTCCAAATGCCAGTAGTTCAGGTAGCCTTGAGAAGAAGCAGAAGGCGAGGTCCAGTTTTCCTCTATGGGTCGGTGGAGTTTTGTTGGGAGTAACGGAGCTGGCCTCAGTCAGACAGGGTCCAGTGCTCTCGATGGGAACTAGTGTTTCAACTATGGTCAGGTGGGCCACATCACTGCATATTGTCCCCATCCTCAATGAACCCTAGCCCCAGGGGTGTGCTATATTTGTTGGAGGGGGGACACGTTCAGTGATCCTATCTGGAACCACCGAAGAAGGCAGGAAGTGCACCACAACAGCCAACTAGAGGATGAGTGTTTACCATTGTAGCTCCAGGCGCTGGGTCTTTGGGAGATGCAGTTGAGGGTAAGGATGATTAGTTGGTTTTGTAACCCTCTGTGATTGTTGTAATCTCCTTGTAATCTGGACATATGCCTAATTGTATGGATTTGTGGTGTTGTTTTGTTTGGCCATCAGGTTCTTTTATTGTGGCTGGCCGGATGGCCAAAGTGTTGTTTGACTTAGGGTGTTCTTTCTCCTTTATCTCTAAGTCTTTCGCAGCGGAGTTGGGAGAGAGACCAGCTAGACTGGCCTTTCATCATAGCGTGGTGACGCTGCTGGGGGAGCACAGTTTGGCATGGAGGTATCTACAATCTGTTGACTTGATGCTGAATGGCAGAGAGTTCGACACCAACCTGATCATGATAGACATGAAGGAGTACAATGTGATACTCAGCATGGATTGGTTGGCGCAATAGTCTGCTTTGATCGACTGTGCTAAGAGGAAAGTTTATTTTGGGTCTCCTGAGGATGGGTCTTTCTTTGTGCAAGGTGGGTGTCAAGGTGAGCCTAAGCTTGTCATTTCAGCTATGAAGGCTTATAAGTCTTTGGTCAGGGGTTGCGTGGGGTATCTAGCTAGCATAGTTACCTCTACTTCTCTTGAGTTGGGTGTTCACAACATCTCTGTGGTGTGTGAATATCCCGACGTTTTCCCTAACAATTTGCTTGGTATGCCACCTCACAAGAATGTAGAGTTCTCGATCGATCTGATCCCCGGTTCTGGTGCTATGTCGAAGCCTCCCTATAGCATGATGCTAGTGAAGTTGCGAGAGCTCAATACTTAGTTGCAGGAGTTGCTGGACAAGGGGTTTATCAGGCCGTGTGTGTCTCCGTGGGGAGGGCCTGTCATGTTCGTTAGCAAGATGGATGGTTTGCTCCGGCTATGTATAGATTATCGAATGTTGAACTAGATCATGGTGAAGAACAAGTTTCCCTTGCCTCGCATTGATGACTTGTTCGATCAGTTGTAGTCTGCATCTATGTTCTCAAAGATTGATCTGATGTCAGGGTATCACTAGTTGAGGATACAAGACTCAGATATTTAGAAGACTACTTTCCGAATACGGTACAGGCATTACGAGTTCACGGTCATGCCTTTCGGCTTGATCAATGCACCGACTACATTTATGGATCTGATGAATAGGATTTTCAACCCTTTTCTTGACCAATTCGTTGTGGTTTTTGTTGATGACGTGCTGGTCTACTCCCCTGATGTTGAGACTAATGCCTTGCACCTGAGGGCGGTTTTGGATAGTCTGAGGCGTCATCAGTTGTACGCCAAGTTCTCCAAGTGTGAGCTCTAGCTGAGTGAAGTTATGTTCCTTGGCCATTTGATTTCTGGAGAAGGCATCAGAGTGGATCCTGCCAAGGTCGAGGCGGTGAGTAGTTGGGAGCGACCCAGGACTGTAGCAGAGATCAAATGTTTCTTTTATCTAGTGGGCTATTATAGGAGGTTTATCATGGATTTCTCCTCTATAGCCGCGCCTTTGATAGAGTTGACCAAGAAGGTGGTTCCATTTTGTTGGGACTAGAATTGTGAGATGAGTTTCCAAGAGTTGAAGTCTCGTCTGGTTTCTGCCCCTGTGTTGACTCTACTTTCTGAAAGTGGTGGCTTCACTGTATATAGTTGTAACACCTATAAAATACATTTTGTAATTATTTACATTTTATGAATTTTATTCCTGGACAGGTGTTACTATTCTGAGGCTAGTTGTGTGATTTTGTGCTTTTGGGCTTGGGCCTCGTGGGCCGACTTCTGTTTGCGTGTCCTTGTGCGTGGTTTGGCACTGTGCATTGTGGCACTGTGCGTGTAGGGCCCGGCTGTTGGTTGTGGCTAGTGGTTGGGCGGAGTTGTTGGTCGCTCGTGCGGTGTGTCGGTGACTGAGATGTGCAGGAGGGCACATTTTCAACTACGCGGGCGTAGGCTTTATAAGCCGCACTGCACTCTTCTGTTGCCCATCGCCGTCTTCTCCTTCCTTTTTCTTCCCTTCCCCTCCTCCTCGGCGACGCATCTCTCCTCTTCCCCACCTTCTTTCCCTTCCTCCTCACTTCTCCTTCTCCTTCCTTCTCCTTCCCCCTTCTCCTTTCCACTCATCTCCCTTGTCTTCCCCTACATCCTGCACCGAGAGAGAGGAAGAGATTGAGGGAGAGAAGCAGAGGGCTCGTGGCGGTGCGTGGAGCTTGGGTGGAGTGTCCCTGAGGTCGTGGTGAGGCCGTGGTTGCGCCGGAGTTCGTCAAAGTCGGTCGGAAATCGCCAAGGGCGATTTTCAGGTACGCATCTCTACCTCATGTAATAGAGAGCATGGAATTGGTAGAAAATGCTAGGATTGCATGAAATCTAGGTAAATTTAGTTTCCTAGAATTTATTGTGGTTTATTGTGTATTTATGGCGAATTTATTGCCATTTATGATGGTTGGTGCGTTTTGGGTCGTTTTGACCCTTCTACCTTTCCAATTTTATATCTTGATGCATGGTGAATGGATTTTAGTTTTGTTTGTTGGGTTTTGGGGTAGACTCAAGGGTCTATACCATATGTTTTATGCAAGGTTTTTGTTGCTTGATTAGGGGGTCCAATCGGAGGTCCCAGTTGGGGCGATTTCGAACGATAGGGTTTGGGCCGTTTTCTGGTTTCGCAGAATTCGGCATACCAAATCAGTGGATTTCGATATACTGATTCTATTCGGTATACCATTTTTCTGTCAGTTTAGGTCCTCTGGTCGAATATCAGTAGTCTGATTTTGGACGGTCACCCGAATCAGGAGATTTCGATTGACCGAACCAGTTTCAGTATACCGAATTTGGCCTGAATGTTGACCATTGACCCGATTCGATCGACCGATCCAGATCGATCTACCGAATCAGGGATTTTCAGCATAACGAACCTGTTTTTGGCATACCGATTCAGGGCCCAATTATGTTGATAAAATGTGTCTTTCGAGGGCTTTCTGGATTGCTGTGTTTTGTCCCTATGAAATGGGATTGTGGGCCGTCAATGATGGTCCCCTAGGACACCTGACGCGTCGCTTTGCTGAGGTTTTGGAAGAATTTTCAAAGATATGAAAATGGTTTGGAAAATGGATTTCAAGGAATAGTTGGCCTGTTTTGGAAAATGATTTCCTGGTTTTCTGTGTGCGGGCCAAGACAGTGTGGGACCGTGTCGTCTGGACCAGGGAATGTGACGATATTCTCGAGTTGTCGGGCGCGACTCCCTGGTTGAGGTCGGGGGTCGAGATACCTGATGCTGAGGAGCGTCGGTCCTAGAGCTATGAGACTCTTTGACTGTCGTCTCAAGGCTAGGGTTGTGGTCTATAGGTTGAGGCGTCTTGTGGCATGACGGGGATGTATGATACTCCTACTGTCGCTGTGAGCACTAAGGCTCGGATGTTGTCGGGTGTGGAGGTATGACACTCCCTCCTGAGCACCGTGTGTGGAGGACGCCGTGAGGAGGCCTACCCTGTGGTGGCCAGTGCAGATGCGACACGTGCCTCATAGTTGGTAGCGTCCTGAGAGATAGGACACCCTTTTCACGGAGTGGTTTGCTTTGTGAGGGTTCTCCAGGTGGGAGAATCGCAGGACGGTGATCGCTTCTGCATAGGGTGGCTTCACTGTGGCGGTGCAGAACACCGTGGTCGCTCCTTGGTAGACTGCGTGTGGCCAGAGTTAGGCTGCCTGGCGCCGGACTTCCCAACTCATTGTGTGTGGTTTTGGCCATTGATGGCCTTTGCTTGTGGCTTTGGGCTAGTAGAGCCCTGGTTGTAGTTTTGGCCGGTGTGGGCCTGGTTTACAAGGTTTTAAGAAAATGGTTTGTGAAAGGAATTTAAAAAGGAAAATTGATTATAGTTTTGTTTTCCGTGGTTTTCGTGGGGTGCGTACTGGGTGACTTTGGTCACTCATGCGTTTTCCTTGTGGTTTTGGTTTGCAGGTGTAGGCATGTAGACGTTTAGTATAGTGCATATAGTATGGAGTCTCCTAGCTGCACACACAGGTTCTGGTAGTTAGATATTTGCTGTTTAGCTTTAATTTTCCCGTAATTTAATTGTTATAAATTATTACGGAAAATGTGGGGCGTGACAACAGTGATGCCAGTGGCGTTGGGTTGGGGTGTGTTCTAATGCAGCATGGCAATGTCATCGCATATGCTTCATGCCAGCTGATGGATCTTGAGAAGAACTACTAGACCCATGATTTGGAGATGGCTGCCGTAGTTGTGGCGTAAGAGAGGTAATTTCTTCTTGTAAATTTTTGTTATTAAGTAAAGGAAAAATATCAAGTAGAGAACTTGAGGAGTGGACTAGGACGGGGTTGGCTGAACCACTATAAATCTTGAGTACTCTTCATTGTCTCTTATCTTTATTCTATGATTACATCTTCTTTCTATTGAAATTTGCCTAAGGAAAATTAAAATTGGATAATAAGATAAAAATTCTCTATTCACCTCCTTTAGAGAAGCCATTTGATCCTACAAATGGTATCAGAGTGGGTTATCTAGATTTAGGCTAATCATCTACTAGATGGCTTCATCATCATCCCATAGTATTGTAGAAGGTCAAAGTATAAATAGGCCTTCTTTTTTTAATGGAGTAAAGTATAGCTATTGAAAGTGTAGAATGATAATCTATTTAAAATCAATTAATTTTGAATTATGGGATATTGTTGTGAATGGATTCACCTTAAGTTCCAATTCTTATAGAGAATGGAGTAATGAAGAGAAAGGCTTAGCTCAATTAGATGCAAAAGGATTGAATATTTTATTATGTACTGTGAATCAAAAACAATTTAACAGAATATCGAATTGCAAATCCTCTCATAATGCATGGCATGTCTTACCAAGTTACTCATGAAGGAACAAATCAAGTTAAAGAGACTAAAATAAACATGTTAGTACAAAAATATAAATTATTTAAGATGAAACAAAATGAAACTATTAGAGAAATGTTCACTAGATTTAATGAAATTACCAACACTCTACAATCTCTAGGTAAGGAGTTCTCTCAAAGTGAGCTTGTAAGGAAAATCCTTCGGTCTCTCACTCCCGATTAGGAAAAGAAGACAACGGTGTGACATCTGGGCCTGATTATCCATTTTTAATTGTGATATTTATAAATGATTTATTAAAAGATAATTTGTTGTTTCTTGGATGTGTGAGTGTTTGGTTGACTTTCTGTGCACTGGTTTGTGTTTTGGAACCAATGTGGGGTCCAGTTTGAGGATGCACAGTTGCCTTGGTTTGCGCACCTATCTTTTCTTCTTTTTCTTTCCTTCTTTTTCTCTCTCTCTCTTTTCTCTTTCTCCCTCACGAGCCACCATCCCCTTCTTCTTCTTCTTCCCCTTCCCCAACCCGTGCCACCACGAGACAGCGGCCCGTGTCTTCCTATCCTCTCCGACGTGATGGGAGGCCAGCACGACGTGGAGGAAGAGGAGATATAGAGGAGCTGGGGCAAACAGAAGGGAGGCGGATCTGGGAGAGAAGGAAGGAGAGGTGGAGCAACGCGCAAGTTGGAGGTGGTTGTCCGTGTGGTTCACCGACAGAGGAGCGTCGCTGGGGCTACGCTGGAGAGCGGAGAGACTCGCTGGAGTTAGGGAGGCTCGCTGGAAGAGGTACGCGGCTTCTCTTCTCCTCCATTCTCTTCTTTTAACATATAGAGTTAAATGCATGTAAAATCATAGAAAAATAGTGGAATTGATGAGAATGAGTTGAATGACATGAAAACATAGATATCATGCGGTTAGGATGGAAATTGGTTGGGTTATGCAAGATTTTTGGATGAAAGTTATAGTAGCCGTTTTCGAGCTCCACCCTTTGTGATTTTTGTGTGGATTGTATAGTTAGTGGATTGACAAATGTTTTGTGGGGGTTTGAAGTAGACTCAAGGGTTTACACCTCATGATTTAGTTCCATTTTATGGTGCTTGTTTGAGGGGTCCACTTAAGGCTCCTAGTTTTGACGAATGTGTTGGCTGAAACAGGGGAGGTGCCCTAGTTTCGGGCAATTCGGCATGCCAAACTGGGTTCGGCATACCGAATTCTTGTCAGATTAAGCCAGGATACCTAGTTTCAGTAGGCTGAAATCACTTGGTCGACCAAAACAGGGATTTTCGGTACACCAAAAATGTTCTGTGTACCGAACCAGGTTTTCAGTCTGTCGATTTTGACCTAGCCTTGATATATATATATATATATATATATATATATATTTATAAATGTGAATATTAAATGAAAGAAAGGGTTTTAAATGGACAATGAGTATGTGTTAGTGGTGTTTTTCCCATGTGAATGGCATGGAGGAATGTGGAACCCAAATAAGTGTATTTGGGAATGGTTATGGGCTTAAAGCCCAAATAATGAATAGAAGTGATTAAACGTATGGTTTTAAGTAATTTTAGGCATGAAACCCAATTTATGATGTTAAAAAGTAAGGTTTTCATGAATTGAGTTGGGACCCTAGAAGAGGGTCAGGTGTTGCATGGGAACAAATTCTTGCAACCAAAAGAATGAAATTAAAATGATTTTGAAAAAAGGAAAACTTAAAAGGTTTTGAAAATAAAACACTAATAATGTGTTAAGGAACCACGGGGGTTGGTGTCGACAATGTGATAGGAGTATGAGGCTCCAATGAAACCAATTGTTAGATACGACTGTGGTTGTCGAGCTTGAGACGGTGTAGGCTGAGCCTAGGTCATTGAACCTAGTTGTTTGGGTCACCGAGCTCATGACGGTGTAGGCTGAGCCTAGGTTATTGAACCTAGTTGTTCGGGTCACCGACGGTATAAGCTGAGCCTAAGACATTGAACCTAGTTGTTCAGGTCATCGATGGGACGTCAAATAAAGATGTATCCTCGTGCATATATGAAAGAGATTGAGGCTGTTTGGCCGGGGCGGTGGCATCCCACATGGGGAATTTCACCACAGCAGTGCAGGGAGGTAGGGGAAATGATGTCCTCGCCTAGTGCTTGTGTGCCTGGTTACCCCTGATCAAGGTAACATCAATAAAGAAAAGTGGAAATGAATAAGAAAAGAATGTGATTTTGAGAAATGGAAAGAAATATGGTTTGGCTAGGATTGGACTTATGAATGGTCCTAAGATCCTGGAATAAAATAATGATTGTGTTTTAACCAGTTACCAGCCAGTATTTATAATTTTGGTTTTGAGCCCGAGAGGCATTGTGTTTTAGGCTAGATTTGGTTGAAAATGCAGTTTCTCAAGATATGAGCTTTGGAAGTGGTTTTGGTCTTGGGAAGAAATCCCAAGCAATAAAAAGAAAGATGAGTTTTGAGAGAGAATATGGTTTTGGAAATGATTTCCAGATATTTTAAAAGAAAAAGGAAATGATGTTTTAAAAATTAATTTTCAAAGAGGAAAATCAAGTTTTATAAACTAAAAGCTGTGTTTTTAGTAATATTGCTGGATTTTATTGTTTGTGTGTTTGGGGCACGTACTCGGTGACTTAGATATCACTCAGGCGTGCTTTGTTTGGTTTTTAGGTGCAGATCATGTGCAATCGAGTTTTGGTGCCGGAGTCGGAGCTTCTAGCTGTACATCGTTTCCTAGAGGTGAGTGTGACCATGCCAGTGGAACCCTTGGCGTGGTTCTCCACCTACTTCGGTGTGCGGAAACACACGAGGAGATCCGATACGGTCACGGAGAAAATGGTGAATCCAGAGGAAGAGGAGAAGAACTCGGAAACACCAAGGGAAGACAAAAAGATAAGGAAAGGAGTCGCCACCTAGTCTTTTAATGGAAACATGAGGAAAACTAAAACACAAAAAAAGGCAGAAAGCAAACAAGATGCAAAGATGCATGTGTGATCCGCGCCTAATGGATAATGCTGGTATGAATGCGGGTCAGAGAAAGGGTAAGGATTCTGGTTACACATGGGGAAGGGGTTAGGCACCCCCATGCGCCTGAGAAAACTTGGTCTTTCTAGGTTTTCTACTGTCAATGGTCTGCTAAATGTATGCTTGCTTATTCTATATGCTCATATATGAAGATGACTGAAAACATGCCAAATCAAGGGGAAGTGAAATCAAAGGAAAGTGTTAATCCGAGGGTCAAATGTAGGCATTGTTAATGCCGCTTTACTATACGCCCTTGGGCGATGAAGAAAATCATGAAATTCTCGGAAAGCGTCTCGCAAAACATCTGAAATTGGGATAATCCGAGAAAATCAAAAAGGGGAAAATAATCCTTGTTTCGGGACCATGTCGGCTTTGTAAGCCTTTTACTGTACGCCCTTGGGCGATGGAAAACCAAAACAAGTGAAAACTGCGGAAAACCGAGGACAACCCAGAAAACAAGGAGAAAACAAAGCTCGGAGCAAGCTAGAAAAGCGTGCACCAAGCAAGGAAGAAAAGACGAGAAAATCTGTGCAAAAGAATGTGAAAAGCCATGCAAAATGCAAGTGTGAATGCAAATTGAGAAGTCTAGGGGGTTTTGTGCAAAAAGCCCAAATTCCGAAGAAAACTGACATTCAGAAGCCCAAATCATCGAAAATACATAGGAAAACACATTCCATACATGTATGAAGAAATCTAGGGTCGAATGTGCCTCCCTAGTCAAAATGAAGTTTTCTAGGGGTATGAATGTAATTTTACCACTAATGCATGCAATGCAAATCAATCTACACAAATCTGGGTAAAAATGCAAGAAAAAATTCTCATAAATGATCTAGGAAGTTTCAGGGGCAAAATGGTCATTTTATCCCTAAAAACAAGCAATCAGAATAAAATCAATGAAGCATAGGGGCTAAACTGGAAAAAACGCAGCAAACAAAGCATTCTAGGAAGTTCTAAAGAAATTCAGGGGCAAAAATGTAATTTTCACTTAAAGTAAAGCATTCTAGAAGAAATCCTAGTGAAATCAAAGGGCTAAAATGCAATTAAACCAAGAAAACAAGCTTCTGGAATGTTTTAAAACAAATTCAGGGAGTTTTATGCAATTTTCACAGCAAAATAAGCCTTCTGGAAGCTTTCTATAAAACACAAGGGCCTAAATGCAATTTGTCCAATGAAAGCATGCTTCTAAAATCATTTAAAACAAGTTCAAGGGCTCATATGCAATTTTCACTGCAAAAATGAACTATGAAAAACATTTTGAAGAAGATTAGGGAATCATAGGCAATTTTCACAGCAAAAATGAACTATCAGAAACATTTCAAGGAAATCGAGGGTCTTCTATGCAATTTGTTTAAAGCAAAACACATCTTATAAACTTTGGAGGGTTTTTATTAAATTTTTAAACTCAGAAAACATTACTTTAAATGTTCAGGGTAAAACATGTAATATTTTCAGTTAAAACTTTATTCGAAACATTTTAGAAAAATGATGGAAGGACCTAGCTGTAATAAAAGGACCAAAAAGTAATTCCAGAAGGACTTATTTGCAAGAAAAACATAAAATCCGGATTTTATTCAAATAAAATGTTTTAAATTGTTTTTTAAAAGGAAAAAGAAACGACAGTTGCCAGCGACGGAGCTTGCCGCTGCGACCGCCAGAGGAGGGCAAACAAGGCCTTCCCGTGGTCCGATCTTAGATCAGACTTCACGGGAGGCAAGAAGGAGAGGATAGGAAGACATCCAACGGAGTGGATGGACGATCCAGCGGTGGGAACGAGCCTCCCACCTACCTCGCCGTCGAGGTGCTCTGGCATGACTACGAGGAAGGAGGAGGCCTGTCGGGGCTACGGCGCGGTGTTCCTGTGCTCTGGGAGGCTTCGCGGCGTTGAGGGAAGCTTCCTCCCCTCCACTGGAGCTGAATGGAGCGACGGAGCGGCTTTGGCAGTCGGCAGCGGTCCATCTCCGGTGTGGTTGGTTGCAGCGGTGATCCGAGGCTCGAGGTGTGATTTTGGGGGCTCCGGAGTGATCGTGGGAGGTGGTGGAGTGATCCTGGACCATCGGAGGGGCACGGAGCTACGGGAGGTGCACGTTCAGTGGATGCTCCCGTCTTCTTCTCTAGCGCCGGCGGGTGCAACAGCTCTGGCGATCTTCGCGTGGAGGTCTTCTGGAGACAGCGAAACGGCGCGTGGAGGAGCGGCAGAGCACGAGGAAGACCTAGGGATGAATGAGGAACAGCTTGGGGCATGAATCCACTCCTGGATCGTTGCCCCACCTCTGTCGTCGGAGATCAACTCCAGCGACGCCCCAAAACACTGATTCCAGCCAGAGGAGACCTCTGGCTTGTCTAGAATCACCCGGGAAGACACAGGAGTCCTCAGTAAATAGAACTTGAAGCAAATTGAGGACTGAGGAGCGCGTACCTGGTCTGACGACGTGAGGCTCCTTCTCAGCTCGCCGGAATGTCTGAATTCTCCTCCCTTTCTCTCTGGAATTCACTGGCGCTCTCAGTTCTCTCTCTCTTTCGCCAAAAGTCCCTGCAAAACTCTGGCTCTACCCTCCCTTATATAAATGAGGAAACCCAACAACCCACCTCTGTAACAACCTCTAACCTCCTAACATAACCACTAACAGACTCCAAACCCCACCAATTGGACACCTAACGACCCAGCAGACTCTAACGGCTGTCCCCCTCGCGCTCCATCCTATCCCCTTTGGTCACCGACAAGATGAACGGTGATCCAAGCTTCAGCGATGGCTGATCCAATGGCTGAGCTGCCTGGGTGATGCTGATCCAATGGTGAAATGGGCTAAAGTAGGTGGGTTCAGTGAGGAAGAATGGCTTGGGCTGAAATCGTGTGGAATTGAGGGGAGGAAGATGAATTCAGTTGGGTGAAATATTTGCATGCTTTGGTAAGTAAACAATGATAAATGAAGTTGGGGGAGAAAAAAATAAGAGAAATAGGTTTGACTTTGGTGAAGAAAGTCAAGTAGGAGAAAATGGGGTGTTGGGTTGAAAAGGAAAGAGAAGTAAGTGGGTTGAGCTATTGTGGGCCTTCATGGGCTCAATTGGTCTCAATGGGCCTATGTGGGCCTTGTGGGCCCCATGGGCCCAATTTGGGCTGAATGGGTCCAAATGGACTAAATGAGCTTCCATGAAGTCAAATAGGCCTAGAATGGGCTTGTGGGCTCAAATGGGCTCAAATAGGTTTTAATCGGCCTAAGTGGGCCTTCATGGGCCCAATTAGGTCTCCATGAATTAAATGGCCTTGGTTAAGTCAAAACTCAGCCACCACATCTCCATCCTGCAAAATCAAAAAATTGGGGTGTCTACAGTGAGCCTTAGTTACAATTATTTAATTTTACTATAATTATTGTAATTTTGCTTATGATACTATGATTTAGGTAACGTGCCCAAGTCTAGGGCGTTACACATAGCCATTAAGGAGGCTAAGGATCTCTCCAACTATTCACTTGAGGATCTAATTGGTAACCTCACTTCATAAGGAGTTCAAATGAAAGAGAAAGAAAATGAAAAATCACTCAGCAAAACATCAATAGCGTTAAAAACCACCACTAATTTAGAGGAATATAAACATGAGGATGATGAAGATGTGGCAATGTTAACTAGGAAATTTAAAAGGTTTATAAAAAACGGTAAGTTTCAAAAGATAAAGAACATTATTGAAACTTCACTTTGCTGCAAATGCAACAAACCTAGTCATATTAAAATGGATTGTCCTTTACTTAAAACTAAAACATTTAAAAATGATAAGAAGACTAAAAAGATGGCCCCTCAAGCTACTTGAGATGAAAGTGACTCATCCTCTGATGAAGACTCTTCTTCGGATGGGGAAAGAGTAAATATGTGCTTCTTGGCTCTAGAAGGTAGATATGATTTATCCCAAACTAATGAAGAGTGTTCTATGGATGAACTCATTGAAGGATTTAATGAACTTTACCTGAAGTACAAAGCCTTGAAATCCAAATACAATAACTCAAATCAAACTATCACCTCATTAACAAGTCAAAATGAATCATTAATGAATGAAGGAAAGACACTTCTTGATGAAAACCAAAATTAGAAAACAAAAATATGGAACTAAATATGGACATTGACAACATGAAATATAAAATTAAGAATTTAGAAAATGACATTGCATCATTAAAGGTTAAGAGCAATGACTTATTAACAACTATTACAAAATTTACCATGGGAAAGGAAAACTTAGATAAAATCCTTTATAGCCAAAGACCATCCTTAAATAAACATGGAATTGAGTTCTCTAAATTTCAAGAAATTCCATATGAAAATAGTTTTGTGAGAGCTATTACAAATAAGAAATATGTTTTTGTAGTAAAGAAACAACAAAGATGGTGGACCCCAAAAGGGAATAATTAGGTTCCAAAATCTAACAAACCTGGACCTAAAATGATGTTGGTACCAAAATCATCTTCTTTTTGTAGTGCAGGATGAAATCCAAATGGATCCTTGACAGTGGATGCTTAAGGCATATGACGGGGGAAAAGGTTCTACTATGCTCATACACCGCCAAGGAAGATGGAACGGTAACATTTGGAGATAATGCTAAAGAGAAAATTGTCGGAATCGGCCATGTCGGTAATTCTAATAACTCCTCTATTGAAAATGTCTTACTTATTGATGGAGTAAAACACAATCTCCTTAGTATTAGTCAATTATGTGATAAAGGATACAAGGTTATTTTTGATAAAAAGGAATGTCATAATTGATTCTCTTACAAGCAAAGTATTATTTGTTGGGTCAAGGAAAAATAATGTATATAAAATAAATTATGCCTTGCATCTACAAATGATTATAAATGGCTTTGGCATAGGTGGCTTGGCCATGCTAGCATGAGTCAATTGTCCAAAATTTCTAATGAAAGTGTTATTGGTTTACAAAAATTGGATTTTAAAAAAGATAAACTTTGTGATGCATGCCAATTTGGAAAACAATCTAAAATCTCATTTAAGGCAAAAGATTGTGTTTCCACTACAAAACCTCTTGAACAATACAGGTTAATCAAACCACAAAGGGTCACTCATTAGGTAAGGTAAGGTTGTTAGGGTTGGAGGTAAGGTTGTCTTCGTGGGGTCTAAGGGTCACTCATTAGGTTTAGACCTCTTCTAGTACTGTCCTTTGACCTTCTTTATGGTCCACCAAGGGGGTCTAGGCAGTAGGTTTGTCTCTCTATAGAGGGGCCCATAACCTAGGATTCTGTCCTTAAGGTTGTTTCCTAACAAACCACAAAGCAATAAATAAACAAGAAAAAATAGAGTAATAAGTAACTATTAATGTATAATATTGACTCAGAGAGAAAGGAGGAGTCAGTAATATCACCTTAAGACACCTTAAGATCCCAATCTAACTATCATGATCAAACACGAAGCATGGGTGAGTGACTTGCGCTGGCCTAATTCACTTGACTTGATTGCTCTAATTAAAGAGGGATTCGCTTAAGCAACTATAACTCTATTGTCTAATAGATAGTTTCCGCCCTAGTGGCGAATGCCAAGTAAAGCCTAGAAACTGAAAAAAATTAGAATTAAAAGCAGATGGGCAAGATTTTTTTTTTCAAACTACTGTAGATCTCAAAAAACAATGTAAACAAATAAAAAAACAAATGATCTATAGTAAAAAATTAACCAGATCCTGTCGTCGATATAACCGACACTGATATGTGTCAATGCAACGAGACTTGGCACTATTACTATTGGTGGCTAAATGTGGTGGCTAGTGAATGTTATGAAAAAAACCTAATAAGAGGGTCTAGACGTCGTGAAACCCTAGACGTATGACTTCCAGCCTTAAAACTGCACTTAGATCTAAAAATAAATGAATATAAATAAAAAAAGGAGGGAGAGAATTACTGTAACGCCCTGATCTCGGACACGCTACCAAATCACAGCATCACAAGCATAATTACACAAAATTACAGAACAAATATAACTGTAACCAAGGCCCACCTTCAGGATCACAATGTGCGGCTAGAAGCTCCAACTCCTGCACTGGGACTCGGCTGCACACGGTCTGCACTTGAAAATCAAATAGCACGTGTGAGTGACATCTAAGTCACCTAGTACACGCCCCAAAACATACAACCACAAACAAAACTCGGCAAAACCAAAAGAAACTCGTTTCTTATCATTTTGCAAAAACTTGGTTTTCTCCTTTTTGAAAATGATCCTTTCTTTTATTAAACAATCACTTGGGAATTCAATCCCAAGACCATATTCTTTTTCTTACAAAACATTCCTTTACATTTCTTTCAAAAACCTTTTGGAATTCATTTTTCCAAAACAATTCCATTTTCAATATTGGGGATTTCTTCGCAAAATACACTTTTCAAATACACATTTTGACCAGATCCAGCCTAAAACACAATGCCCCATTTGGCTCAAAACCAAATCATAAACATTGGCTGGAAACTGGTTAAAACATCATCATTTCTTTTCAGGATTTTAGGACCATTTTACAAGTCCAATCCTGACCAAAACACATTTCTCTTTCTTTATTCATTTCCACTTTTCTTTACTGTTGTTACCTTGATCAGGGGTAACCAGGCACATAAGCAGTAGGTGAGGACATCCTTCCCCTACCTTCCTGCACTGCCGTGATGAGATTCCCCGTGCGGGATGTCACCGCCCCGGCCAACCGGCCTCAATTACATTTCCATTAGTGCATGGGGATACGTCTCTGTCTGACGCTCCAGTCGGTGACCTGAACAACTAGGTCCAATGACCCAGGCTCAGCCTACACCGTCAGTGACCCGAACAACTAGCTTCAAAAGCCCAGGCTTAGCCTACACCGCTACGAGCTCGGTGACCCGAACAACTAGGTACAACTACCCAGGCTCAGCCTACACCGGCGGTGACCCGAACAACTATGCTCAAAGGCCCAAGCTCAGCCTACACCGCTACGAGCTCGGTGACCCGAAAACTAGGCTCAAAGGTCTAGGCTCAGCCTACACCGGCTCAAGCTCGGAAACCACAATCTTGTTCATAACACATTATTAGTGTTCCATTTCAAAACTCTTTCCAATTTTTCAAATACCATTTTCCATTTCATTCTTTCCGTTGTAGGACT
>JAMKQA010011184.1:0-23695 GCA_024699735.1 Posidonia australis
GATCCTTGTTGCTTTGGAAGGACCAAGGAGGCTTTAGGACGCAAGGGAGTGCTCCAGAGAATGAGTATAGGTTGCTGGACGGAAGGAGAAACTCGTGTAGGGAGCTGGTTTAGAGCAGAATTCTGTGTTTCTGATTTCAACTCAGGATTTCTAACCTCTCAGGATTTCTAACTTCTTTTCATGGCTACCTATGGGGGTCCTTATATAGGATTTTCTCATGGGTAACTCATGGGAATGGGGAGAGCCTCGCAGACGAAAAGCCTGGAAGATTCTATGGCATATTCGCTGCTGGAGGTAACAGCTATGGGAGGTGGAAAGCCAGCAGCCCGCAGCCTGCGAAGTGTTGTACGCCAAGGTGGTGCGCTGGCTAGGTGTGCCACCTATGTGTGCTAGGGAGGTGTGCTAGGGAAGTGTGCTAGCTAAGTGTGCTAGGTTGGTGTGCTAGCTAGGTGTGTTAGGTTGGTGTGCTAGCTAGGTGTGCTCTCCCCTACTGGTCTGATTTTCAAACTGGGTTGCAGGCCTGCTATGGGTTTAGGGTTGGTTCAAGGATCAGCCACATCCAAAGCAACAATTGGAGCCTTATCAATGAGTTACCTCAAAATCGGGGTGTCTACACTATTCATCTTAGAAGTACGAAGATGTATCGAGACCTGAAGTAGAACTTTTGGTGACCTGGCATGAAGAGGGATGTTGCT
This sequence comes from Posidonia australis, assembly GCA_024699735.1. NCBI lineage: Eukaryota > Viridiplantae > Streptophyta > Magnoliopsida > Alismatales > Posidoniaceae > Posidonia > Posidonia australis. Next base: position 696 of record JAMKQA010011184.1, read on the forward strand.
GACCATGTGGCGAGGTGCACAACTAGCCAGCTAGTCAAGGCAAAGCACCAGAGACCTGGTAAGACCTTGTAGCCGTTGGATATTTCCTTGTGGAAGTGGGAGCATATCTCCATGGACTTCGTGACTAGTTTGCCGCGGACTCAGAGGAAGAACGACATCGTGTGGGTGATCGTGGATCGACTAACCAAGTTTGCTCACTTCCTGGTCATTCGGATGAAACTTCTGATGCACTGTCTGGCAAAGTTGTATGTTTTTGAGGTGGTTCGGTTGCATGGTGTCCATCATGTCAGACAGAGACACGAGGTTCAAATCAGGGTTCTGGAGAACTCTGTAGGAGGCCTTTGGCACAGTGCTCAACTATAGTACAACATTTCATCCTCAATCGGACGATCAGACAGAGAGGACTATCCAGACGCTGGAGGATATGCTCAGAGCATGTGCCCTAGACCTGCAAGGGAGTTGGGAGGACTATCTACCATTGATTGAGTTCGCCTACAATAATAGTTATCACTCAAGCATTAGGATGGCACCATACGAAGTTTTGTATAGTAGGCCATGTAGATCGTCGGTTTGCTGGAGCGAGGTGGGCGAGCGTCAGTTGATTGGTCCTGAGCTTGTGCAGTTGTATGCGGACAAGGTATTTCTGATCCGTAGTAGGCTGTTTGCTATACAGAATCGACAGAAGAGTTATGTCGACAAGAGGCAGAGACCACTGGAATTTTTGGTGGGAGATTGTGTTTCTGAAGGTATCGCCGACAAAAGGTGTCATAAGGTTCAGAAAGTGTGGGAAGCTAAGTCCAAATTACCCAGAGGATCAGTGAGGTTGCGTATCGGCTGGATCTGCCACCAAAGATGTCGTTTGTGCACGATGTGTTTCATGTCTCCATGCTGAGGAAGTGTCTAACTGACGCATCGCATGTGATCCCAGTTCAACTAGAGGGGCTTTAGGAAGATCTATCCTTTGTGCAGGATGCCGTCCAGATTGTCGACCGCAAGGAGCAAGTACTGCGGAACGAGGTGATTCCGCTAGTCTTGGTGCGGTGGCAGTATCATGGAGCCAAGAAGGCCAAGTGGGAGCGCGAGGAAGCCATCCTAGTCTAGTACCCGTATATTTTCGCCTACTAGTATTTTAGGGGCAAAATCTTCTTTTAAGGTGGTTAGGATATAACATTCATAAATTCGTTTTGTAATTATTTGCATTTTTAATGAATTTATTTCTAGGTAGGTGTTACTGTTTTCGAGGCTCGTTGTGGTTTTAGACTTGGGCCTAGTGGATCAACTTCTATTTATATGTCTCTATGCTTGTCCCCACGTGGTTGGCATTGTGCGTGGTAGGCACTATGCATTGTGGCATTGTGCCTGTGGACCCGTGTGTGGGTCTGTGTGGGCCCACGTGTGTTTGTGGGCCGGTGGGTGGGATTGGTTGTTGGTTGTGCTTGGTGCTTGCAAGTGGGCTCGTGCGGGGTGGCTAGTTAGCAGGATGGGCAGGTGTGTACGCGCCCAGCTACTTTCCTGCATGGCTTTATAAGCTCGACGCCCGGCAAGTGCACGAACAACTCTTTCCCTCTTTCTTCTTCTTCCCTATCATGCTTCCTCCTTCCCTCCCTCTCCCTCACCACCCTAGCAACCTCCTCCACCTCTCTCCTTCCTCTCTCACTCCCGTCTCTCTCCCTACCCACTCACTCTCTTCTCTCTCGTCTCACTCTCTATCTCTATCCCTCTCTCTTTCCCTCCTAACCCATTCTCCTCCCCTATTTCCTCTACTGGTGGTGCCTGTGAGTGAACCAAAGATTGGAGATGGCTTGAGGTGGTGCATGGCGATGTGTGGAGCAGCTGAGGACGTGTGGGAGGCGTGTTGGTCACTAGTGGTGGCCAATGGTTGGTCGGAGAGTGAGTTGGGTCATCGAAGGCCATTTTCAGGTACGCACCTCCAATCCAATGTGTAGAAATCATGTAAAATGATAGAAATGCTTAGGATGCATGTAATCTAGGCTAAATTTAGTGTTTTGGAATTTTTGGAAATTTATTGGGCCATTTATGGTGGTTGTTGTGGTTGGGTCCTTTTTGACCCCTCAGCGTTTGCAAATTAATATCTTCCTGTGTGATGAATGGATTTTGGTTTTGTTTGTGTGGATTTGGAATAGACTCGAGAGTCTACTACATATGTTTTAGTTGAATTTTTTGGTAGTTGTTTGGTAGGCCTGCCCTTGGTTCCCATTTTAGGAGAATTTTTGGGTTCCCTGTCTTAGGTCTGTCTGAATTCTGACAGAAAAACTGGGAGCGTGGACCGATTACGTGGACCACATGCACATTTCCGGCAACGATTTTGGCCCCTGGTTCAGGCTTTATTTGCATTCAGACAAAATGCCTAGAGCGTGGACCAGACGCGCGGTCCACATGCGCGCGTCTGACAGAGCTTTTTGGAAGTTTTTCCTGTTTTCTGGTAAAATGCTTTTGAATGCAGTGGGTTTCCGGATTGGTTTGTTTTGCCCATTTGAGATGGAATCGTGGGCCATCAGTGGTGGTCTAGTGGGACATGTAATGTGCATTTTTTCTGAGGTTTTTTTCGAAAGAGTTTTCCAAATATATAAAGTGGTTTTGGAAGAGATGAGTTGGCCCGTTTTGGAAAATGATTTTCCTGGTTTTCTGTTTGCGGGCCAAGAGAACGTGGGTTCGTGTCGTCGGGACCAGGGAATGTGACGACATTCTTGGGTGATCGGGCGCGTCTTCCTGGTTGATGTTGGGGGCCGAGATACCTAAGGCTAGGAGTCGTCGGGTCTCAGAGGTATGAGATTCCCTGGCTGTTGTCTCGAGGCTAGGGTTGTAGTCCACAGGTTGAAGTGTTTTGTGGTTTGATGGAGAGGTATGATATTCCTACTGTCGCTGTGAGCACTGAGGCTCTAGTGTTGTCGGGTGTGGATGTATGACACTCCCTCTTGAGTACCATGTGGAGGACGTCATGAGGAGACGTACCTTGTGGTGGCTAGTGAGGGTGAGACACGTGCCTCGTAACTGGTAGCGTCCTGAGAGACAGGATTGCCATCCTAGAGGGGTTGGTTTTGTGAGGGTTTTCCAGGTGGAAGGATCGCGGGACGATGGTTGGCACTTATACAGGGTGGCACATCGTAATAGTGTAGTGCACTTTGGTGACTGCTTGTGGCCAGAATTGGTTGCCTAACGTCGGGCTTCCCGACTCACTGTGTGTAGTTTTGGCCATTGAGGGCTTTGTTTGTGATTTTGGGGTTGGTAGAGCCCTAGTTGCTATTTTGGCCGATGTGGGCCGTGTTTATTGTGATTTTCGACTTGTTGAGCCTAGTTTGTTAGTCTTGGTCGTTTTAGAGAAAATGATTTGTAAAATGATTTTTAAGGAAAAATTAATATAAATTTGTTTTCCGCTATTTTTCATAGGGTATGTGCTAGGTGACTTTTGTCACTTACATTTTTCTTTGTAATTTTGGGTTGCAGGTGCAGACATGCAGATGGGTTTTAGCATAGTGTACATAGTCCAGAGTTTCGTAACCGCACACATAAGTTCCTGGTAATTGATATTTCTATTTAGCTTTTAATTTCTTGTAATTTCAATTGTTTTAAATTATTATGAGAATTAGGGGCGTTACAACCTAGGAAAAGCCAACATAGTTGTCGATATGCTAAGTAGGCTACCCATATTATGGCCAGTTTGATGGTCAAGGAATGATATATGTTGGAATGCCTAATCAAGTGTAGACCTAGGACATAGTCTGAGGGACCTATTGGTGCTTAAGTGGCTAATTTGTCTATCTGCCCTAGATTAGTAGAGAAAATTATTGATGCTCAATAGTTGGACTCATTATATAAGAGACCTTGGGGAAGTTGGAGGTGAGAGAGGCGTTCCACTTTTTCCTTGGTGTTGATGGTGGACTGATATATGATTTGTATTTGTATGTGCCTCAAGAGGAGGAAGTAAGAGAAAGGTTTTTAGATGAAGTTCATTAGTCTAAGTATGTCATTCATCTATAATGTACCAAAATGTACAAAGAGCTGAAGAGGACCTTTTGGTGACTTAGGATGAAGAGAAATGTAGCTAAACATGTGACTAGATGTATGACTTGCCAAATGGTTAAGGCCAAGCATCAGAAGCATCTGGATCTTTTATTATGGAAGTGGAAGCATGTCACCATATACTTCATGATAGAATTACCCAAAACAAGGGGAAAAATGATACAGTGTGGGTAATTGTGGATGGACTCAAGAAGTCAATCTCATTTCCTAACTATGAGGGTGAATCTTCTTTTACCATAGCTAGCAATGTTATATGTATCTGAGATCGTCCATCTGCATGGAGTACTTGTGTCGATTGTATCCAACAGAGATACTCGATTCACATTGAGGTTCTAAAGAGCCTTGCAAGAGGTGTTTGGCATCGTATTAAATTTTAGTATTACTTTCCAACCTTAATTAGATGGTCAAATTGAGAGGACTATTCAGATATTAAAAGATATGTTGAGAGCCTATGCTTTAAATCTAAAGGGTACTTGGAAAGATCACTTGCCATTAATCGAGTTTGTCCACAACAACATTTATCACTCCAACATTAGAATGATCCCATATGATGCTTTGTATGGAAGCAAGGTGGGTGAATGCCAACTCCTTAGTCCAGAGATTGTGCAACAGTATTCAGACAAAGTGGATCTAATTCGTAAGAGATTAATGGTTGCACAGAGCAAGTAGAAGAATTTTGCAGATAGAAAACGAAAATCTTTAGAGTTCGAAGTGGGAGACTTCGTGTTCTTAAATGTATCACCAACCAAGGAAGTGATTTAATTTGACAAGGAAGGAAAGTTGAGTCCTCACTACATTAGGTTGTATTGAGTCTCCAAGAGGGTTGGTAAAGTTGCTTACAAATTGGAGTTGCCTTCAAACCTAACATGCGTGTATAGTATATTTCATGTTTCCATATTAAGGAAGTACTTGGCTAACACATCTCAGGTGATACCAGTTCAATCAGAGGAACTATAGGAGGACCTATTTATGGTGGAGAATGCTATCCAGATTCTTGATAGAAAGGAGTGAGACCTCAGGAACAAGATCATTCCACTCATCCTAATTCAATGGCGACATCATTACTTCGAAGAGGCCACATGGGAGTATGAGGTGGATATCCGTTCACAATATCCTTACTTGTTCGCCTGAAATGTAATTTTGAATACGAAATTCTTTTAAGGGGGTAGGATGTAACACCTAAGGTCTCTATGGTGGAGGCACAGGAATTAGGCGTGTATTTCAAGTGTAGATTCCTGATGCATATTGCTAGTGTGGATTTTGGACGAATTTTAAGAATTTGAAGTCCTGAGAATTATAAGTCATTGTGAATTAGGTCGAGTGGATTGGTGCTTGATTACTTATTAAATGTAATATTATTCTTGAGTAATCAAAGTGATTTATTATGGATTACTTCCCTCTTTGGATTCACTATTCTATGTTTTATGCACTGTAGATTTCCTTAGCATATTAGGTTGTGATTCCTCCTTGGTGTTACACCATGTTTGTGTTTTGACATATTGTGCTCGTGACTACGTAGAACACAACATGGGCAAGCACAACACCACCTTATGACTCCCTCATGTTGGGACAATCACCCGTGACTTATGTTGGATGGTCACTCATAACTTCCTTATGTCGAGACTCACATGTAGGGTTTTATTTAAGGACGAGAACAGTGGCATCAGAGAGAGGATATATGTTGCTCACTACCAAGAGAGAAACCCCAAGAAGAGAAGAAATAGAGGAGAATCTAGAAGAGATGAGGAGAGAATGAGGGAGAACTAGTGAGAGAGAAAGGAGAGCGTCGTGCTCGTCGTGTAACGATTGCCTATCGCTGCAACCTCTGCTTATTGTCATTGTCAAATTGTCGTGAGGTTGTTGTGTTCTCGATCATCGGTAGAGGCACATGCTCTTCCTAGACTCATTTATTGTGTAATATGGTGTGATGTATGCTTGGGATCTCGCACGTGGGATCGCATGGCGATGGTAAAGGCCATGCGGGTGATGGCTTCCTGCAAGTGAACCTGTCCCATTTATGTGATTTTAACCCGATTATTGGGTGAATCAATTTGTATGATGTTTAGATGTGTGCATCGAGTTTAATTCCAGTTTCCTCGAGTTTTGTGCGTGTATAACTCATTTATTGTGGGGATTAAGTTTTGGATTTCAAACAAGGTGCCTTGTTTTTCTACTAGGCATTTTCTACACTAAGGTCGTAGGGGATCAACGTGGGTCAATCGCTAGTCCCCTGTCTTAGTGGTTTTTTGGCAAGTTTTGGTAGTATTTTACGATGTTTTGAGAAGATTCTGAAATGATTTTCAAATGGCTTTCTTAAAAATGTTTGGAAAAAGAAATGTATAAGTTTTACAAAAGTTTTGCAAAAACAAATTTGTGATTTTGAGGGACCACGAGGCCAAGACTTCCAGTTGACCTTTCAGGGATGATTGATACCTCTGAGATTGTGAGCTACTTGCTTAGACTGAGGTCAGAGAGTTTTTTTTTGAGGTTTAAAGGATCAAGAGATCGAAACTCCTGACCAACTTTTCAAGGATGGTTGATACCTCTAGGGTCGTGAGCTTCTTACATTGGTTGAGGTCCAAGTGATTTTTCGTGATTTTAGATGACCGAGAGACCTTAAGTGAGGGTTAGAGGACGAAAAGACCAAGGATGAAGTTAGAGACCAAGAGACTGAAGCTTCTAATCAACCCTTTCAGGGATGAGAGAATGCCTTTAGTTGCTTGAAAGCTACTTGCTTAGACTGAGGTCAAGGAAGTTGTATTAGCAAGATCAAGAGGTGAAAAAATCCTCTAGATGGTCAAATGCAACAATCCCAAGGGCAACGAGAGGATGGACCCTATGTGTGTGTTGTCCTAATGTGGACTTTTGAGGGTTCTTAGAGTACGAACCTGAGGCAAGAGACTCCTATATATGATAGCTTTGCCACGACAGTGCAACACGTTTTCCCAACTACATATGGACTAGTGTCAATCGCTTGGGCCCGAGCAACTCGACAGGTTTACAGACTTGGTGTGTGTGTGTGTGATTTTGTAAACTTGTGTTGATTTTAGATTTGATTTGACATAAAGTAGTCATTTCAAGTGTGCAAAAGGAGTTTTCTAAATACACAGTCTGGTTTGAAAAGAAAAGAGAGAAAATGATTTTGAAAACATATTTAGATATTTTATACTTGTTTGCCATGGTTTGTTGTTTGTGGTTGTGTTTCGCAGGATTGTAGTTCAAGACTACCACGAGAGGCAGTCAGGTAACCTGGGAGCTTATGTTTTAACAGCTTAAATTTGATTTGTAGCTTTAGTAGTTGATAGACGTGTACTAAGTGACTATTAGATCTTGCTCATGTGTATTTTAAATAATTTTCTTACAGATACAAATAATGGAATGACAACTTAATCTATTATATATAACAAAAGTCACGTAACCGTGCACCACATATTCTAACTAAGTTAGGATTTGTTTCAATTGTTTATTTTAACCTATTGTACGTTATTTTTAAGTTATTTATTTATTATTAACTCTAAGAATGTTAAGGAATTTGAATTGTCGCAACTAGAGTCGTGACAATAATAAATAAGTTGTTCATGAAATACAAAGCTGCCTATTTACTTTCTACCATTCATTGCAAGATCAATGAAAAAAAGACACTGGAAGCAACAAAAGAATGGTGAGTGTGAAGGTGTCCAAATTTATTCCTCTTCAATGAAATCGACCTAATAGAAATTATAGGTACAAACAAGTAAAATTGGCACCCAATCAGATTAGAAATCAGAAAAAAGGCATTGTCCCTTTCCTCATAGCAGTCGAGAATCTCAGTGAAGCATGACAAATTACATCGATGAGTAACAGTGTCCTAGCAAAAACATCAAAAGAGAAAATCTCACAAATCATTGGGGCTTTTTCATGGAGCTGAAATGAGAGGAATTTCGAAAGAGGAAATGGGAATGAGAACATGGAAGCTTGTAATAATTTGTGCCCGGCATATCCTGTAGCATATCCACATCTAAAGTTTCCACTTGCGTGGTATAAATGCCAGTAGCAGCAGTCCATTGAAATGCCAGACAAGGCCAGAGAAAGGAGAAGTGTCTACAGCCTGTAGGGGTCACAAGAATAACAGTGCAGTTCTCCTTCGGCAGAAGACGCGATGCAAGGAGAAAAAATTGTCTCCTGCCTCTGCAGTCTTTGCCAAAGGAGGATTGCCCTGCCATTCACCCCCACAAAATTCTCTCTATTGCATGCAAGATTGAAGGTTAGTTTTCATCGCCATCACAGATGCCAATTGTGTAATGTGCAATGACAATCTGTGTTGTATTTGTTTTGTGTGGTTCGGGTCCACATGCATTCTTTTGGTTGTGGTACAATAGTGTCACAGCATTAGACCACTCTTAGGTATATGACTGACTAATTGCTTTTCTTAGTTGAAATTCTGTAAGCAGAATGAGTAATTGCGGGCAAGATAAAACAACGATCCCTCTAGAAATGGTACCCTCATTTCACAATTCATTTCTTATGTTTCGCACACAATCACTCCAAAATGTGAGATTTTCCAGGACTCCCAGTTTTTACTCGAGCATCGAATCCTCCAATTTATGGCTGAAATAACCAAAACCTTACTTGGTAATGACTTCTGTTCAAAATTTAGAACTTAAATCTAGAACATTGTTATAGTTAAGAACATGTGACATAACTAACTACTGTTATCTGGTTAAAATAATGGAGAAGCTTTAGCACGTAACTGAATTAAGAAACAAAATCTGCGTTTTTCTACTAAAGTCTCCATCAGTGGTAAGAGACGCATTCTCCAGTATTATTAATAAACCATAATCAGTGCAGAAATCATTTTTCACATCTATTGTTTTCCATAACTCACAAATTCTGTTGGTGACAAACTCATAAAAAAATTGTTGATCTATACAACATTCTTGCATATCTTGCATATTTTCGATAACTATCCAACAAAAGAAAGATAAGAATAAAATAGAACCCAATGTCTTACTAAATTCTTTGACTAGGTAGCTTACATATATTTCTATAAGTGTCTTGTATCCATCCGACACGTTAGACCTCTGATAATAGTTTCAGCACACAGTGCCCTGTTCTTTTCAGAAGAATGGGTAACATCTTCCTGTCATAAAATTCATTTCTTGAACTTAAAATATTGAGCATAAAAAAAAACGATCCCTAGATATAAGTAAAATTGTAAAATATTACAGCAACCATTTTTATATATAAAGACTCATCAAGTAGAATAACAGATCATCTTTAAAAAAAAAGGTGAATCAGGCGTAAAATTTAGGAGTGCACCTGACTTAATTTGGTTCGATTTTAGACAAAACCATAGTCATAAACCATCTTAATTAGTTTGAAAGATATTGAAACCAAACCAAACCATTTAATTATTGAAACCAAACAGAATCATTAAACTTTCGGTTTATGGTTTGTTGTTTATTCTTTTTGTTATGATTTATAAGGCTCAAATAAAAATATATTAATCAATAATTAGCTAAAAAACAACACATGATTATATATATTACGCTTTTTCTTAACTTAGAAAATAATTTTTTATGTAATGTTAAAAATAATATATAATAGTATTCTAAAATATAAATCCATACATATATTTAGAATATTTAATGATATGTATACGTATGTAGATATAGATGTCTATGAATATGTGTCAGTTTGGTTTATTTAGGATAAACCAACCTCTCAAGCCAAACTGAACTATCTTTACCGGTTTGTGAAATTCTCAAACCAAAATGAACTATTATTTATAGAAAAACTAAATCAAACTGCAAAGCATGGCTTGACTTTGTCTAGTTTAGTAGTTTGAAACAACGAATGTGCACCCCTAGTAAAATTACAAAATCAGGAAGGATGACTTACAGCATGATACACAAATTCAAACTCAATCATCTTGGAAATCTGCTCCCCCAAGAATGTGACATATTGAGCGGTTCCTTTAGAAATTAACGAAGTAGCACCTAGATCAACACTTTATCAAATCCCTCTCATTTCTGGTATCTACAAAAGAAATGCACATTTTATCAACAAATGGTGATCAGGGGCTTTAAAACATTATCATGGTTCACAATCTTTGTTTAACTGAATCATGGATGCTCATTAGAACCCATTTAAAATAATTCAGTTTACTTGTGTGATCGAAAGTATCATTAGCTACACTGTGCACAATGTTTCTCTGCAATTCATACTAATGACTCATGGTCTCTAAGTTTTCTTGATAAGAAGTCAGCTGATGAATGGTGAAGTAACCATCTATAATTCTTTTCAAAAAGCAGGCCAAGCTCATGAGTTCGGTAAATGCTTATTAACTTTGAACTTTCTAGAATTTTCTCATTAGAAAAACAGGAAAGTACAATTGCAGTTTGGTATATACTTTGTTAAAAAAACAGAGAAGGCAAAGATCCATATTATTAGTAAAAGTTGTTTATTGAACCAATAAGAAACAAAGGCAAATTAACCTTTCTGGACCTGAAGGTTTAATACTTTAATGTTTGACAGAATGAACCAATAATCCACCTACACCATCCATGAGCTAGCAATTATGCAAAATTATTGAACAGTATCCAGGCGATCACGATCAAATTGAATAATGCCCAAGCCAATGGGTGATTAAGGTTGGTGGACATACATTGTGATACTAGAGGTCCAATGAATGCAAAGATCAACGTTATGAAAGTATGGAAATTGTTTTCAACAACAAAAGTGCAAACTGGATGTCTTCAGTATAGTGATACCACTAAGTTTGTCTGAATTACATAGAACTTTGTTGATGGTAACTGTAAACCATCTGGGAGAGAGATTCTCAGGTATTTGGAGCCCTCTAATTTTGTATTTTTTTCCTCTTCTTTCTACATTGTTCTGCAAATTTACCATGCAAGCTGCATGGAAGACTAAGCTGTGAGTCTGGTAGCAGTCCAGGCTTTATCTCCCTTTTTTCCTATAAATAATGGAGGCAAATGGTATACATACCTCAGCATGGGTTGGCAGTTTAACTAGCATTTGCTTTGTTCGTTTAATCCAAACTCTTGTGATATGTTCCATGAATACCCGCCTTCACATACGTCTCATCACAAAAACAGGGCTCGTCTTCCATTAATTTTCCATGTCATGAACTTCAAAGGGTATCCACTCTGGTCGAACAGAAGTACAATTGTTATCTTTTATGAGAGTGAAATTCAAAAATTTCAACTTTGGCCTCTGGTACCACCCACAAAATCAAATTAGTTTGCATGACAGTCCAAATATTGCTTCATTTTCTCACAGTTAAAACTCATTTTCAGCAATTTTCTCAACCTTCCAGAAACCTTTGTTTTTAAGGAAGTCCAAGCACATGACATCAGGGTGCTAGAAAAATTGCATGCACACATGACATTCTTAAATTATGAACAAGTTCGCAATTCCTCTCCTTTTCATACACTTTGTTTACTGTGCCATTATCCACATTTCATGTATGAGAGTCAATTGTCCAAAACACTCGACTGTAAGCATAGGCCTCCTTATTAACTTGAAACTTTCTGTAATCTTATAAACACTAGCAGGATAAGGTTTGTAATCTTTGAGAACCATCTCAACCAACAGAAAAGCTGCATCCTTCAACTGCATCTCATCTCGAAGCCCATAAATATGTGTGGTAAAAAAACAGCATCAGTTACCTTGTTTTGGCACATCTTCAAATAGATCCCTAGCATCCTGACACTTCTCCTTACAGAAGATAACATTAGAACTAACCACATAAGTTTTACACACCTTTCTAGCCATTTCATGAAATATCTCAAGTGCAACACTGACTTCCATCTCACCACATTGCAAGTGATGGTACCATGTTCCAATATCTTCCTTATCTCCTTGAACAATACTTTATCCTTCCTTCCCTTCCAACTTGGAAAAAGGGCGCTAATTGCATAGACTGGACAATCCAATTCAAATTTTCTCCTCAACAGCACCTCCTCATCCAAATTTTAAGCTGAATCCAACCCATAGTTTCCACAAAGACCTTTGATCTGAGATGTATACATTAAGATACACAGCCTCACATTGTCGACTTGCAACATGTCATCTTTGAACTTAAATGCCCCAACTGAGCCTCGAAATCAAAAATCATAAATCCAAAAGTGGCAACATTCAGTCTAATTTTCTTTGCACATTTCATCAAGCAGGTTCCGTGCATCAGCAAGGGAACACATACAGCAATAAGTACACATCATAATATTGTATGTGCAAGCATTGGGCAAGAGATCAAGCTCTCTACAAAATTACTAAATTTGTGTGTTGAGGAGCATGTTGAAGGAGCCGTATGGAAAGGTTGGGATCCAGTGGAAAATCTAGAGAGTATGGTTGGAAAAGTGGACTCAACCATAGAAAAGGATGACCTGGCACAAGAGGGTTTCTTTGAGATAAGAGGTAATCTTCAAATCTTTTCAGACAAGAGAGAAGAGGGATCCTAAAGGAGATCCAAGGAATATCCTATTCTTGTTCCATCCTGAAAATAAATAGCAAAAGGAGCAACAGAAAGGAAATCATTGAAGAATTGATGGAAAAGAGTTACTCCTAAAGGAAGATTCCAAACTGTGGAAGCTCGGGGCCGCATATTGTGCCGAGTTCTTTGTATTTTATATAGAGAAGCATAAATTCTTGTCCACACTACGGTGTACACAAATAATAGACTATAAATAGAACTTAACATTGTAGTAGCATCATCAAACATTTAAGCACATTAACATGTAGGTTAGTATAGTATAGGTTAACATTGTGGCAGAGTCATAAGACACTCAAGGACATAAACATGCAGACTAATGTATAGTACAGGCACATGCTTCAACAAACAAAAGTGAAATAGACCCATTAGCATTGTTAACAGCTACACAAGAAAAATTTAGTCAGGAATAAATCATCCACTAGTGACTGGTCATGGCAAGATGACTGACAGATGTAGAAGCAAGCAATAAATGAAGAATAGTAAGTATCTACTCTAGTTCTTCTCCTCCACAAATCATGACATGTTAGAGAGAAAGTAACACCTCCATGTTTTTATCCAAGGAACTGAAACAATTGAAGCTCTATGGGCATAAAAATAAGAAAATAGATAACACCTCCATGTTTTTATCCAAGGAACTATTGCATTGCATTCTAATTAATATCCAATAATGTACTTTCCATATTTATGAAAAATAAATACCACTTGAAAGAAATAGTTTCATTCTTTTGCTGATAATACAAAATCATAAAAATTAGCAAACAGTCAGAGAAAGAAACCCAAAACAAGCAATGTGGATTTTTGATGTGATTGGGACGAGCAGAAATAAGGGAGGAACTTTAAAATAGAATATGTGAATGAGAACATGGAGCTCCAAATACTTTGTGCCCAGCATATCCTGTAGCATATCCAGATTTGAATAACCTGTTTGCATACCATAAATGCATGTCGCTATAGTTCAATTAAGTGTCAAACATGGCTTAAGGAAGGCACAAGGTCTGCAAGGGTTGACAAGAATAACAGTGCAGTTCTCTTTTGGCGGAGGAGGCCATGCAGAGAGACAACACCATCTCCAGCTTCTGCAATCTTTGCCAAAGGAGAATTGCCCTGCCATTTACCCCCATATTTTTTCCATTTTTGCATGGAAAATTGGAGGAAAGTTTCATCACCAACATATGTCTAAACCCAAATCTGCAATTGATTTTTCTGCTGTCACTTTGAGTTGCATAGATGCTTTTATTGTGGTGTAAAATTGTTATGGCATGAGACCAATTTCATAAAAAAAATTGATCTTTTATTGTATTATGTCCAAATATTGCATACTACGCAATTCATTAGACATAAGTTCTACAATGAAAGTTTATTTTCTTTACTGTCTGAGCAGAATGACTCAATACAAAGCAGAATATTAAGATAAATAATGGCAATAATAGCCTTTGTTAGAATAAATGGAGGGGGGCTGGCGACACGTCTGGAGGGCGGAGGCGGCAGGGGAATCGCGGAAGGCATAGACGGAGCCGGCGAAACCCGCAAACGGCCTGGACGAGCCTTGCGGGTCCGGCGGGAGACATGGACGGAGCCTGCGGAACCGGCGAATGGCCTGGACAGGAGGGGACAGGGCCCGTGGCAACAGAATAACATAGATCTAGGCTTTGGATGGGAAAAGTGGATAAGAGAGGGAGGTTTTCGTATGGATCCACCGCCGCCGACGGTACTGTTGTGATAGAAGTCTACCAACAACGGCAACGGCTACTGTGCACACACCTTATCTCTCTCAAACCCTAGGATTTTTCCTAGGCTCTGATATCATGTAGAATGAGACAAGAAACCACTATATTATCTCATAATCAACGATTACAATCTTTTATATATAGAAGAAGATATACTTAACCCACAAGCAACCTATTAACTGGATTACATAAAGACCCATATAAGGATCCATTTATTCTAACACTCCCCCTCAAGCTAGAGCATCTAACATACACAGCTTGTTACATAAATGGATACGAAGAAGAAAACTTGATTTAAAAAAACATACTAACAGAGTAGTCGGACTGCTGCATCAACACGTGGACTTAACAGGTCCACACAGCGAAGACAACGTAAGATCAAAAACAACAATAAGTAGCTAGACTGCTACACCAACACGTCTTTATATGAGTCTTTATGTTATCCAGTTAATAGATTGCTTGTGGGTTAAGTATATCTTCTCCTATATATAGGAGATTGTAATCCTTTGTTATAATATAATATAGTGGTTTCTATCTCATTCCACATGATATCAGAGCCTAGGAAAAACCCTAGGGTTTGAGAGAGATAGGGTGCGTGCACAGTAGCCGCTGCCGCTGCCGCTGCCGCTGTCGGTAGACTTCCGTCACAACAGTACCGTCGGCAGCGGCGGATCTATACGAAAACCTCCCTCTCTTGTCCACTTTTCCCATCCAAAGCCTAAATCTATGTTGTTCTGATGCCACTGGCCCTGTCCCCTCCTGTCTAGGCCATTCGCGGGTTCCCCAGGCTCCGTCCATGTCTCCTGCCAATCCCGCAAGGCTCGTCCAGGCCATTTGCGGGTTTCGCCGGCTCCGTCTAGGCCTCCCGCCATTCCCCTACCGCCTCCGCCCTCCACACGTGTCGCCAACCCTCCTCCAGCCATCGTCTAGGCCAGTCCAAGCCTCTGCCGACATCGTCTAGCCCTGTCGCCGTCGAGGAAGGGGGGAGAGGAAGTAGGAAGAGAGGGAGAAATGAGGGAGAGGATACGTACCATCGTCCAACCCGGTCGCCGTCTTCAGCCTTGTCGTCGACGTCGTGGAGCCGTCGTCCAGCTGCCGCCGCCGTCGTCCTACCTGACGTTGAGCATTGGCCAGTCCACCGCCGTCTGCACCGTCGACTGCCGTGTCCGTCGTCGTCTAGGCTCCAGTCGGCCCCGTTCAACAGCTCTGGCCCTCCTCCAGCCGTCGCCGGCCAATCCAGGCCTTCCTCCTGTTGTTGCAGGCCAATCCAAGCCACTAGTGGCACCGTTCAGGCCAACCGCGGCCCCTCCAGTCCCACCGATAGGGACAGTGCAGCCCCTCAAAGCCATCCTTCGTCGTCTCAGGCCTTCTCCAATGCCGATAGCCCTGATTTCTCTCTTCTTCAGTGTCGTTCGTCCTTTCCCACGCACCGTCAGCCTTCGGCAGTGTCTCCAGTCGCGCTCCCAAGCCCCGTCGAGCAGTCTGACTGCCTCCGGTGAACCATTCCGCTATCTCCGCCATGGATCCTCTGTCGTCGGGTGAGGAGGATGAAAAAGAAACAGTGAGGAGGGAGAAGAAAGAAAATGAAAGAAGGAAAAAACGAGGAGAGAGAGAATGAAAAAAAAAGGGAGAACGGTGAGAAAAGGTTAGAGGAGAAAAAGGGAAAAAAAAAAGAGGATGAAAAGGTGAGAAAATGTTAGAGGAAAGAATGTGTGTGAAGAAGATGAGAAAAATAAAAAAAGAAGATATACTTGTCTTAGACGATTTTCAGATCTAACATCGTGTTCGTTGTGTAGACATGTCACATCCACATGTGTTGGTGTAGCAGTCCAGCTACTTATTGATGTTTCTGATATTACGTTGTCTCCGTTGTGTGGACCTGTCAAGTCCACGTGTTGATGCAGTAGTCTGACTGTTCCGTTAGTATGTTTTTTTTAAATCAAGTCTTTTTCTTTGTATCCATTTATGTAACAAGCTGTGCATGTTAGATGCTCCAATTTGAGAGAGTGTTAGAATAAATGGATCCTTATATGGACCTTTATGTTATCTAATTAATAGATTGCTTGTAGGTTAAGTATATCTTCTCCTATATATATAAGATTGTAATCCATTGTCATGAGATAATATAGTTGTTTTCCCTTCTCAAAAAAAAAAAAAAAAAAGAGGATGAAAAGGTGAGAAATGTTAGAGGAAGAAAAGAAGAAGAAAATAATGTGTGAGAAGAAGATGAGAAAAAAAAATACTTATCTTTGATAGTCTTTAGATTTGACATCGTGTTCGTTGTGTGGACTTGTCACGTCCACATGTGTTGGTGCAACAGTCTAGTTGCCCTGTTGATGTTTCTGATCTTGCATCGTCTCCATTGTGTGGATCTGTGAAGTCCACGTGTTGATGCAGTAGTCTGATTGATCAGTTAGTATGCTTTTTTTAAATCAAGTCTTCTTCTTCGTATCCATTTATGTAACAAGCTGTGCATGTTAGATGCTCCAGCTTGAAGGGGAGTGTTAGAATAAATGGATCCTTACATGGGGCTTTATGTTATCCAATTAATAGGTTGCTTGTGGGTTAAGTATATCTTCTCCTATATATAGGATATTGTAATTCTTTGTTATAATATAATATAGTAGTTTCTGTCTCGTTCCACAACCTTATTTCACATTTTCAATTTTTGCGTGCCACTCCAAAATGCAGAAACTTTCAGCTGAACTTTGGTATTCACATGATCCCAGTTAAAGTCGGATATTTTAGCCAACGTTTCAGTATTAGTTTTCACAGCACCAACTAGGACTTAAAAAAGAAATGCACTAAGAGCTTTTGCAGAATCATGTGCCTTCATTTCATGCTTTATGCAAGCCATGATCTTTACAGTATAACATAATCACAAGCCAGAGATAAAGAACACTGAAACAATACCCTATCGTATTGCAGAAAACAATAGCAGAATGCCCTAATTCAAGGTAAAGCACATATTCTCCAGTTTTATATTGATCCATTATTCCATCGTCTCCAGCATAAGCATCACCATGCACAGCTATTGTAGCTACGAGTAGCAAATTTAGTTTAGACATCTCAGGATTGTCAGAATGCAAATTGTTGTTGGTCTTTGTGATAGTCCCTTACATTAAATTTTGATGTAAACCAACCAAAAAAGGGAATAACCCAAGATTTGCTAGGTTCTTCTGAAAATTGCTACAAGGTTGTTTTTATTTAGAGGTTAATATTGCTCGATGGCCATATTCATTTCTCTACATGTTTTGAATTCGTCCTACCTTTTTCGACTTTTCATTATATCTCTAGCAGATAGTGAGTGCCTAGTTCTTACACAAAAATGAGAACTTTCTTGAAGGGCAACATCTTCCCTTTATAAAATTCATATGAAAGCTCAAGAAAACAAATGATCAGGGAAAATAACCCTTCATTTGTTTTTCTTCTTCACCTTTAACCTTTAATAAAAATTTCCCATTATTGCTAAAAAAACAGTAAAACATCACTGGAAGTTTCTTTAATATAAGAGACATGATTAAGTAAATAACAGATTCCTTTTCAAAAATAGATGAGTCATCTGTAAAATGAAAGACCCAGGAAGGATGACTTACAAAATCATGGAGTAGGGTCAAAACTTTATGTGCCTGGAAATCTTTCCTCTCAAGAGTAACATATGCTGTGGCTCCATTAGAATCAATGAAGTAGTTCCTTTATTGTCAACTGCTGTCCTTTCTGCAGTTTCTGACATCAAAAACCTTTTTTTTATTAAGAACATACATTTTCCTTTGCAATCTAGTCAAGTAAACTATTAGTTACTCTGCAGTCTGCAAGCAATGTCACTCTCATATGCACATGATTCATGCCTTCCAAGAACTATACTAAATTATGAATAGATAAATAGCCAATTCCTAATACAAAATGCATAGCTCAAGAGCTATGTTAAGGCTGGTAATGTCTTAAACTCTTAATTTGTTAAGACTCCATCACAGAAAATATGGCATATTTGGTTGAAATCTTGCATACCAAATTAAGCCAACATAGAAGAGGATGGGGGTGTTTGATGGCTCCAAAAGTTGCATGAGTTATATTGTAACTCAGGATCATGGGAAGTCTTGTAATTTGTGTAAGAAGCAACAAGTTTAGTAAAAGTTGCATATATTTGTGATACCCGAGGCATGCTTGAGATAATTCAGCATGTTTAATCTCATACTGAATAATTTGAAGATCAAAGATGGGTATACAAAGAAGTAAGCTGCTATTAAGTTAACTTATGATTTAAGCGTTTTAATCCACATTAGTGGGTCACTCGACCCGACCCACGAACCATGACTGTATAGTCTCACATCATTTGGTAAGAAGTGATGAGTGAGGACCATATAACCATAAGTCTATACTAAAATACCTTACAACTTAAGCATTTTTAAAATTCTACAAAAACAAAAAGGCTCCAGTTTAATCAGGTCATAGACTATGGTCATGACTCACGGGTTAGGCCGAGTGAGGCTTGGGCTCGGGTTGTGACAAGTAGTATCAGAACAGGTAACTAGCTAGAAGTGTGGGAAAATAAGAATACATGCATCGCTTGATGAATTTGGTTTGGACCTTGGCAATGAGTAACGACGTCAAGAGTTTAAATGGAAAGAATGTAACGACACTACTAGTGTGTATAGTCTCACATTGCTTAGTGAGAACGGATGAGTAGGAGTTGTATAGTCATAAGCTTATACTAAAATATCTTACAGCTTAATGTTTACTTGGTGGCACAAAAATAAAAGGCCTCTAGTTTAAATAGGTAATGGGACAGTCATGGATTGTCAACAACGCAAAGTGAGTCTTGGACTCGAGTCAGGACAACCGGTATCCAACAGTTGGAAGTGTATGAAAATAAGAATATTGCCTGATGATCCTCGCTTGGACCTCGAGTAAATCCAATTAGGAAATGGACTTGCAGTAAAAATTGCTTGCATACAGAGCAAGAAGGTTTCCCTGTTTAGCAAGTGAGGGATGTAGCCATCCTCCACTGCTTCACAAACTGACATGTGTAACTGGATTGTAGCAAAAAACAACAATCATTCATTGCTTCATGAGACTAATTTTTTTCATGAGACTAACTTGCCAATGATGTAAGAATGATTTAACTTAATTGAAATGAGAAACAATTTGTAGTGGCCACTTAATTGTTTGAAGTGTGCCAACGCATACTTCGATTAATCGATACTATAAACAATGCAACCACCTCACAAGTATGAGAGATTTCTCTGGGCATGAAGAAAGCACAAAACAGTAGCACGATAACATGCAAAATATGATTGGTGGACAGAGTTATTAAATTTAAAGGTTCTTAAAGCGACCATTATCTGATGATGGAAGCAGTTACCAAAGTCACACCAGAGGACTAAGGTAAAGGATTCCTATGGATATGGTGCCAAGATTAATAAATGTATTTACATCCAGGAGACGGCCACAAGTAGGTTATGCACAGACAGTAAGCTTTAGCCACAACTCAAGGTCAATAAAGAATACTGAATTCAAAGGGAGATTGACAGAATGCCTCCGCAAGCATGTTGAAATTTATGTTCAAAGAAGGTGCCGATAAGGAGGTAGAGCCAGTGGTGGCTCATTGGGCAGCAGAGATCAAGGATTATCGGCATTTGAGCCATTAAATGCCTTGCTGGTGGAGGCAAGGAAGGAGAAGAGCAAGGAGAACAATGTTGGGGGAAAGCAAGCGAGCAAAACATGGCAGTAGGAGTATTGTGGGTTGGCTCTTCTTGAAATGGCAAAATGGACCAGAGAACATCTGATCCAGAACCAGAGCCAGTTGAACGAGAATACTAGGACTAAAAATGTGCAGATTATCATAAGATAAAGACATGTGAAATGTGAGGTATGACTTATTCAACAGACTGCACAGAACTAAAAACGAGCAGATTATCAAAGCTATTACAAGAAAAGATCAAATATACCAGTTGACAACAGAAGTGCATGAACTGCATCAGCAAAAATTCTCCTTACTCAGAACTGAAGATAACTAAACAATGATTATTTTGCAAGTGAGACGTTGATATAGATAAAAAGCAATTACCTTATTGTTGACATTTAGAAATTTCAAGTCTAACACATATTTACAAAGAATTAAAGTCTATTAAAATTAAACTCAATACGCACATGACACACTTCCATGAAAAGAACTGATCGACCGATCCAGCTCAATATGATAAAGGGCACACCAACAAATTCCACCATCTACATATAAGGATGGAATTATTTTGAAAAAGCAGAGGATATCATCGAGATATACTACTCTTGGATATTTTAAAAATTCAAAGAAATTCAAATTGAAATTTTTGATGAATGACCTTCCTTTAAATAAAGACCTTCTCCTTCGTTGAATCAACATCCACAAACGATCTACACAGCATCTACATCTGTGATTAAGTGAAAATCTACACAGAAGAGACCTACATCTCGAGACTGTGAGAGAAGAAAAGTTACTTGAGAAGTTTCCAGACACTCAACTATTGCACCGGTCCACCCACATCCTCACACATGTCAACAAGGCGAGCAACTCTCAACACAGGGTATCTCTTTCCCTTCCAAGATGGCCTCATTACTGCACGACATATATATTTAAATCCCATATAGATTGTCAATAATACAATGTTCAAATCATATGTATTCTACATTACCACTATATGCAATATCAAACCATATATTATTTGACACTATAACATGGTTTTAAATGTCGATTAAGTATTGGACTTCGATAAGTTGAAAAATAAACACGTGTTAGAGAAATAACGATATGTCCGAATGGTGTCGGTGGAAACACGGAAAAAAAAAATTCGTGTCAAAGAAATAACAATGTCTGAATGGTGTCGGTGGAAACACGGTAAAAAAAATTTACATTTGTTCAAAAAACTTCCATTTTGATATTGTATTAGTCACGTCGGTAAATTGAAAATAAGATACGTGTCGGAGAAATTTTCATAACACGCCATTCAGTATCATGCATCATATTCAATAATACAAATCCATATGCCCAACATATGATTTATCTACTCTATATTGCCATATTTTATCCCTTCGTTTACTATATCTGTGACTATATTGCTAGCGTAACCCACTCTTGTGCCTCCACGCTAGATTTCCCATGGTTACAATAATATATACAATTTGATGATCTAAAAGTCTATTTTTCAACAAAACCAGTTTCATGGCAGTCTAATCACTATAATTCCACGTATACATAAAACAAGGCAACAAGGTTGATCTAAGAGACAGATAAAATTGCTATTAAGATCTAGGTTTTTAAGAACACTACACTCATCCAAAGTTATTGATGTTATATACCATTTTAAATATCTTGGAATTATCTTTTTAACGCATCCAAAAGCACTGATCCTACATCCGTAGCTCAAAATATAATCAAACTACATTAGAGATGTTAAGCAGAATCAATTTTTAATAAGCATTCTTGTACTAAAAAAATCTATCAATCTGACATCGAAAACCCATAATAATTTACCATATGCTCATACAATGATGGAATCAAGCATTAAACTTCAAAACCCTATCACGTAACTTAGATCAAAGACCAAAATCCTATTTAAAGTCCTAGGTAACGTGTATACCTTGTATGAAGGCACACAAGAACTCAAACTCATTCACCGACCATCCATCGCTCACCAGGGCTCCAATTTCAGCCTCCCTCTGAATTCCAGTCACAGCCAAGCTACTCAGGCCCCAAATCAAAGGTCCACAACACCAAAGAACCCAACAAAATCAATTTCCAACCTCAAAGAGACACAATCAAGAAGACAGGAAATGGGTGCTGTATCAGAGCCTATCTCAAAACCCACATGATTCTCTACCACACCGAGGTAGAGATGACCGGAGAAGGTTCTGATCAAGAACCCAAGCCTCCAGCAACCACCAGGAGGACATGCAGCAGTCGATTGACCCTCATCCATTTCCTTCCTCCTCCCCCTCCTCTTGGTTCTCCCTCTCTCTCTCTCTCACATTCCCTCCTTTCTTAAGTGTGTCCATGGAATTAAGGGGGCAAGCTGGCTTAAGTAGTTCTCTCAATCCCTCTCATGCACCACACACATGCCAAGTCACGCATGTAATAGTCTACTTAACAAACACTCACTTGATTTAATACACATTACAGTTACACACTCACATGCGAGTCACACACTTGTGCACAAAGATCCAATTAGCATTCACCACTTCAATTAAAGTTCCAAATGATCATTAGATTTCAATTAATCATAAGTCTACTGATCATGCTAACTTCCTCCAAGATCACCACTTAAACATCAAGTTACAACATTACACTTGTCCATACTCTAGGATCTTAATCCCATTCTTTCTCTGATAACCACACCAAGATGATGCGAAAGTGGCTACAAATCATTTGGACAAGGTTCACCACACTCAGATTAAAATAACTCCAAATCGCACTAAGGATATACGCAAGGGATACGTGCCCCTAAAACAAACCCTAATCCTACTTGCAGGATCCTCTTTGAACAACGCATTCTTCATACACCAATGAAGTGCCACAATTATTCTCGTTATTCACTAATGTGGCATGCAGCATTATATTGTCAAAGCCATAGAATCAAACGTCGGTTTCGTGTCGGACTTCGGTTTGACAAAAATAGGAAACGTGTCGGACATCGGTGGAAATGTCGGTGGAAACGCGGTAAATTTACGGAAGTCCATGGAAATGGTAAAAAAACTTTGAATTT